>CABHPQ010152621.1:33035-53367 GCA_902168405.1 Peromyscus aztecus
TGTGTGTGTGTGTGTGTGTGTGTGTGTGTGTGTGTCTGTGTGTGTGTCATGGAAGTGCATGCATACACTCATTTATCTAGTGCACTGATATTAGTTAGTGTTGCATTCATAAGCCTGAATGGGAGATTATTTACTGGGGCATTGGCAACTTATTTGTGGTTATACCACATGGGGTACTTCTGATCCTATCTACCTTGGATCTTCCTGTTGACATAAATACATGTAGTGTAACCACACATAAGTTGCATGTATATATATATATATAGTGTGTGTGTGTGTGTGTGTGTGTGTGTACATATATGTGGTGATATTTTGTTTGTGCTGAAATGTGGTGATATTTTATTTGTGCTTTAATAAATAAAGCTTGCCTGGAGATCAGAGGAACTAGTAAGCCATTTTAAGTAAACAAAGAAGTCAGGCAGCAGTATCACAAGCCCTTAATCCTATCACTTGTCAAGCAGGATCTCTGTGTATTCAAGGCCACACTGGAAACAGAGCTAGGTGTGGTGGCACATGCCTTAAAATCCAAAACTAGTTAACCATGGAGTTCTGGTACTGACAGACAGGAAGTGACAGAACTGTGTAGGAAAAGGAAGTGATGTAGCTGAACAGAGAGAGCAAATCAGATGGCAGAACATAAAGGCATATAGGCATGGGTAAACAGGAAGTCACTGCATTTGGAAGCTTCACAGCTGGTGAGATAAGGTTGACTGGTGACTTTCCCTATTTCCCTGATCTCTCTAAGGCTTTCACCCCTATATTTAGTTCCGTGTTTTTATTTATTAAGACCATTTAGAAGTTCATCTACAATTGGCGCCCAACATGGGTCATGAACCCACAACCCTGAGATTAAGAGTCTTATGCTCTACTGACTGATCTATCCGGGCACAGAGGAAGCAAGATGACAAGACAGAACTGAGAAAAGGCACTAAGCCATATGGGTAAACAAAAATAAGAATTATGGGTTAATTTAAATGTAAGAGCTAGTCAGTAATAAGCCTGAGCTAATGGCCAATTAGCATTTTATTTATTAACCGATCAGAGCAACACACATTCACAGTATACAGAATGACATTCCACAGCATACAAATATATATATATATATATATATTACTTTGCTAAAGATTTGTTAATATTCTTCACCACCATATGATTCATACATTTCTCTAAGCATTGATTATGTTGAATGTCAACATGTTTTTGATGCCATTATGTAAAAATTCATTTAAATATCATTGCTTCCAAAAACCTGGGATCTCTCTGAAAGAATATTATAATTTTTTGTTTGTTTGTTTATGTTTTGTTTTTTCTTCTACAGCTCCAAGACAAATTGGATTCAAGAGTACAGTTTGTAATAAAATATTTGCTGAAATGAATCAAACTTGGAGAAATATGTTCACTTTGTTTGCTTTGTCACTGTGAGCGTGTGAAAAGACCACTCTGTAAGAAGCGGGCCTGATTGGACATATTTTGACCATTTTGGTGCATGCACTTGTGGATAATGTGACTTCATTTTCTCTCTGTCCTTCAGTCTTTGCCATGTAGTCATTCTTGAATGTGTTTCTGTCAACTGCCATGAGGCCCTCACCAGAGTTAGCGCTGTGCTTCTTGACATTCAACCTTCAGAAATATAAGCTGAATAAATAAGTAACTTTTCCTTTTAGTTACCCTCTCTGCCTCAGGTAATTTGTTATAGTTATGAAAATCTGACTAATATGCCATCTATACTTTCTCTGTACTTTAGTTTCAAAATTATTAATAATGTTTACTATTCATTATACAAAGATAATTTAGTTTTATTTTCTTTGCTTCAGGATAGGATAACAACATGTATCAACACATCTTGAGAATTGTCCATAAGCATTATGTTCCTTTAAGTTAAAGGAAAGCAAGTTGAGAATGACAGTGAAGAACTGGTGGTGTGTCTATCAACCAGGTGTGTCCACCGCCTTGCCCTCTGCAAACAAAACATTAACATGGCTACCATTTCAAATAATGTGCCCCTCCCCAAATTCTGGAAAAATGATAATGACAGTTTTTAGAGGAACACTGTTACTCAAGAAAATTTAGTCAAACTTCAATAAAAATGTTATCGTCAAGAGGTCTTAATACAAGTCGCCCTCCTCCATCTTATCAAGTTCAGCTTTTCCTTTCAGCATTCGACAACAAGCCTGAACTATTACCCCTTGATTTCCTTCTGTCACCTTGGATACTATGAAGTCGATCCTTCATTGACTCCTGTTTCTCTGGTTGTCACCTATGAGTCAGTATATCCACAGTTTGATTTGTGGCCTTTTCTCTTCTCTTTATGCTTACTGAAAAAGACCATGGTAACCTGGTTTTGATTACTTCTACATGCTTTGACTTACAAAGCTGTACACATAAATGTGATCACTGCTCAGAAGCACAGACCCATTCATAAAGGTTGGAGATGACATTGTTCTTTTGATGTCTAAAATGCATTCCACATCCTTGCCCATTAGTGACTTTTTTTAAAAATTTATTTATTTTATGTATATGAGTACACCATTATTTCAGAAGAGGGCATCACATCCCACTATAGATATTTGTGAGCTTCCATGTGGTTGCTGGGAGTTGAACTCAGGACCTCTGGAAGAGCAGCCAGTGCTCTTAACCACTGAGCCATTTCACCAGCCCCCATTAGGGACTTTTAATCTTTGGCTTAAACTTAAGCTTTGTATTTTTTATGTTTTGTAGTGACACTTGGAGCTTGTTCTTGATTACTTCCATTTCTCTCCCCCTCCCTAAATCTCCAACCTATTTTCAAGCTATGTTTACTTATTCACCATATTACATCCCATACATGATCCTATTTTCCTTCTTTCCAAAACTAGCTTGTTTTCCAGTTTAACAGTTAACATTTTTTTTTTCATTTAGAACTCCACACCTTGTGCTAACTTCTCCCTTCTGTCACCCAGTTATTCAACATGGTGGATAGCAATGTCATTAGATGAAATAAGATCTCACATTGTCATGCTAACAACTATCCAGTTTGTTACAATCTGTATGAGAAATAAAACTTCATATTTCCTTGTACTCCAACATCCTATCAGGGACAGGGTACCACAGCTATAGTTTCAACTTTCAGGAGGTTTGAACGAACAAAGGTACATAGACTACACAGCTATACTACATAGCAAGACTGTATTAGAAAAATAAATAAGTTAAGGCTGACCAGACTGAGTCTTTCTAATATCATCTGCTATTCTTCATCATAAAATTCCATTTCAGGCAGATTGACATTTTTCACCCTCTTCCTTGAGTACATCAGGCTTGTTTTGCCCCAAGGACCTCTGTATTAACTCCAGCTGGAAAGATCTTCAGCTTGAAGTTCACATGGCTGGATCTTAGATTAAATTTCATCTCCTTAGAGAGGATTTTGACTACTTAATTTAAAGTAGATTACCATCATTCCACCATGTATCAATTCCACACCTACCTCCAAATAATGTATTTGATACATTTGTATTATATACTGTGGATAATTGTTTGGTTTCTATTTGCATATCCTATTTTAAATTTAATTGCTTGATATTAAGGACTTTGTGTTATTCAATGTTACACACCCCAGATCCTAAGATATTATCTGTTTTTTACTACATATTCAATAATATGGTAAGAGTTATGAGTACAATTTTTAGGATATTTATGTTCTAATTTTTAGTACAAGCTTCCTTTAAAATGAAGACTATGACTTAAGTGAGTTTTAATTTTTGAAGACTAAGACTTATGTGAGTTATAATTTTATTTCTATTTCTAAATACTGACACTGTATTTTTAGTTTGGAGATAACCAACCTCACTAACACACAATGTTGTAATAATGATAAATGAGATAATCACGCTATGCATTTGTGAGGGAGTTGGCAGGTAAAGGGAGGGGGATATAGGGAGGGAAGGATAGGGTAACTCACACATGGAATTCTCTCAAATTAATAACAATACAACAAATTGTTTATCTGAGTAATGTTGACTTTGTGCATCCAATTATCATTTTAGCCTTTTAATTTCTAACATCTCTATTTGCATCAAAGCCACTTGCTAAATGCACAACTTCCCAAGCAAATATTCTCTGGGGGTGGTGGGGGGGAGGTATGAGATTCTCTAATGACATTCTTTAGGGATTCAAGCTTATCCTTCATTTCCAAACTTTGTTTGAACCCCAAAGATGGATATTGTTACACTTTAAGTTTGTGATACTCTCACTTAAAACCCTAAAAAAAGATTTTAGACATTGCTTGAGCATAATAATCTTTTTAGTACTTTTTAAGATTGTTAAATTTACATCAAATATTTTTATTAAGTACTTGAGTAGAGTGGAACAACAGATGAATTCTATACACCAGTCTTTGAATTTTAAAATGTGTAAAATTTAAATATACTGTGTACCTGTGGAGGAGATAACTAATTATTTATTATTATGTATTCTCCCATGTGTGGTAGCTGAACTTCAATTTCTCCCACACTTATCTGTTAGAATGATGGTTGCTTGCCAAGTCTTTTACTGTACATCAACTTGCAGTGTCTTCCTCCCCCTTCCTATTTGCACAGCAAACAATGACACTGGGCTATGCCTTTGATCTCAGAGGCATCAACATGCATCACAGACAGCAGATCTCTCTCTAGTACAGACCACTTTTCCATTTCACGGGACAAATGAAACATCTAGCTTAATTAAGGATTCTTATTGGAGTTGTTTGGTTATTATTTACCCTAATTATGCCCTAAACAACAGGGCCTCATGTGGCATGTGGGTTGTTTCCTCATGCCAAATTTCAAATACATGAGTGCGAGTGTGTTTTAACTGAATACCTGTAAGTCAGAGATGCCTTCAACTATTGTGTTGTCTTAGGATCGAAATAGTGTCAGTTATACTTCATGGCTGCAAACAGAAGTTGAGAGAGCTGGAAGAAGTGGAGGAAAGGATGAAAATTTAAGTGAAGGTCACAGTGGCACAGTTCTAGGTGTTTACTAGAAATTGCTGAATTGCACACTTTAAGATGAATTCTTTGAAAAAAATTGTATACTAATAGAGTCAAGGTCAAGTTTTTTTTTTTTACTTTATTTTACTACACACAAGTATATTAATAATATTTAAAAATCTTTTCTTAGAGTTAGTCCATTTAAGACTATGGAAGGACTGCAATTAAAATTTATGGATTCATTTATCCTGAAGAACAAAATTCATTCATCATTACATACAAATTATCTTCCAATATGGAAATCATTCTTGCTTTTTCTGAATGCATCTCCCTCATACACCTGTATTTACTCACCCAATGACTGTCTATTGAGTTAAACTATGTAGCACTAATTCCTATATATAAATCAATTAGAGAAGTTTGACTTGGGGGCTTGACAGTAAAACACCATGCAACAGCAATGTATAAGACGAACAAGGCTATCAGAAGAGGTATGATGAACAAGTGATTTGGTGATACATTCCTGTCTACCTTAAGTGTAATTTTTCATGGTTTTGTAAGTCAGTTTGGCATTTACAAAGGTGCCGTGGGATGTTCTGTATGTTAAATGTGTTGCTCTGTAAATTGTAAAAATGTAAATTGGTTAATAAATAAAACACTGATTGGCCAGTAGCCAGGCAGGAAGTATAGGCGAGACAAGGAGAGAGGAGAATTCTGGGATGTGGAAAGTTGAGTCAGAGAGACTCTGCCCGCTGCCACCATGAAAAGCGAGATGTAAAGTACCAGTAAGCCACGAGCCACGTGGCAACTTATAGACTAATAGATATGGGTTAATTTAAGATAGAAGAACTAGATAACAAGAAGCCTGCCACGGCCATACAGTTTGTAAGCAATATTAGTCTCTGTGTGTTTACTTGGTTGGATCTGAGCAGCTGCGGGACTGGCAGGTGAGAGAGATTTGTCCTGATAGGCAGGACCAGGAAAACTCCAGCTACACAAAGAGACGTAGCTCAACTTTCTCAAAGGGCAGCCTCAGGTCATCCATTAAAAAAAAAGACAGTTAAAAACAGGTGTCATTTTGCTTTCATGCACATGGGGAGAAATAGTGTTCCCACTGGCTCAGGAAAACACACACACAGTCTTCCAAAAAAATCCCACCAAAAATGCACCATTGCAACTAACTCTATCCACATGCTTATATGAAAATTGATAATTATGATAATTACTCTCCATATGATGCGATAATTATTTGCTAACCTGTCCATTCACCTCATTATATAAGCTCCCAAAAGAGGAGAAATAAGGGCAAGTGATAGTTTACCAAGTAAGACTGCATGCCACACAAGCACTAAGATGTGAGTTCAAATGCCCAGCACCCGTGTAAAGATATGGCTGTCTACCTGTAATCTTAGTGCCCTGGGGTCAGCGGACAACAGAGTTGTTGGGGCTTTCTGTCTGCTAGACTAACTCAAATTTCAGTGAAAAACTCTACCTCAAGAACGTGACTTAGAAAGTGATCTAGTAGGAAAGTCTTCTTCTGGCACACAGATGTGTGTGTGTGTGCATCACACACACATATGCCACATTCATAATGTAAATATACATACACACAAAATAGAAAAAATATATAAACAAACTGAAGAATCAAGAGCTGTTTATTTTGTTCAGCTTGGACTTGATCTTTGGGGCTCTATATATACTACAGTACATGAAAAACAGTTTGCACATGTAAATCATTACCGATGCTGCATGAAATTTTCAGGAAAACAAGCAGAAACTAACATGTCAGTAAGTATTAAAGTCTGTGTGAGGTCAGTTCTACTAAATTGCACAAAATTCTACATGCTAATTTAAGATTTCTCATAGTATAAAGAAGATATTAATACCACTACAGTTATGTGCATTGTCACCCATTTTCTTTAGGCAATGAATTAAAACAGGATCTCATTCATTGAGCACCATTTATGTTTTTAATTTCGATTCTAAAGCATTAACACAATTAAGAAAACACTGATTTGGACATGTTAAAGGTGTTTTAGACATAATGATAAGTAGTATTTGTAAACAGATACAAAATTGTTTTTAAATTTCACCAGCATCAAATAATAATATTTCTGTTTATACACAGTAGTGTTTTATTTCCATTTTTGTTTAAGGAAAAAACAATACATTTTCTTGATATTCAGAACTTCAATTCTGTTAATTGCACACATTGTTTATACATACATCCTTGTGTGTGTCCATGTGAATATGTGCACAATTGTGGTACATATTTTCTTGATTATGGAAGCAGGGGATTTGGCTATCAGCAGCAGAATGATGGGGATGAGTCTGTGAGTAGCACGAGAGAAGTGCATGTTGGCAAAGGGTCATCACTGGTGTCATCTATTGCAATGAATGAATATAATTTTTATCAATGTTCCTTGTCCCAGAGTGGCAATTCAATTGTAAATCATACCACTGATTAGAGTCTATAAAAAGATTTTGGAGTCTTCTAATGGGAGTAATTATTTTTCCTTGTTCTTCTGTGTAACAGAACTCAGACATACTGATTTTCAGTCATACTAACTTAGAAATAATATATGTTCAGTTAAGTTATAGCTCTTGATCATGTCCCTTGAAATATGTGCCCTTGATGACAGCCTATTGGAAGGATTTGCCTGCTGTTATAAAATTCAATACCAAATTATAGGAAATGCATTTTGCTTTCATTAAAAATAAGTTATAATATTTGAAACAAATAATACATTTTAACTCCCTCATAATGTCATCAGGGACAGCAAGAAAAAAAATTGTCATAAATGCTCAGATTTCGAGAAGAGTTAACTAATTGTAATTGTCTCTTTATGTTTCTTAATTCATGTATGTATGTGTGTGTGCATGTGTGTGTGCATGTGTGTGCAGGTCAGTGAACAATTTCAGGTATCATTCATCAAGTATTGTCTACCTTTTGTTGAATCAGGGTTTCCTAATGGCCTGGAACTTTCGGCATAGACTAGGTTACCTAGTCAGAAAGCTTAGGTGATCCAACAGTCTGTCTCGCCAATCCTGAGCTAACTCTATAAACACACACACACACACACACACACACACACACACACACACACACACAAGTAGGGTCTGAGGTTCAAACTCAGATCCTCATACTTGCCAGGCAAACATCTCAGTGACTGTGCCATCTTGCCAGCCCCAAGCTCCTACATCTATGGAGAAGCTTCTTAGTTCAGGTCTTGCAAAAGTGTAAGGTTTATCCAATGAAGACATTTGCCCACACACCCATAACTGACACCAAGCAGCACAGACACCCGAGATGCTGATCTGCAAAGAAGTCAGCATCAAATTTTAGGAAATATATAATTGGCATGAAGTATAGTTATAAAAACTAAAGTAGATAAGAGAGAGTCAGGGCCATGTTCTCCTTAGGATCGGTACCAATCATCTGAAAGAACTTCTGTCTGTTCTGTTAGCCTTTGGAGCACTGAAGATGTAGCCTGGGACTGGAAAATAGAAATAAAAGCATAAGGGTCCTTGAGAATACTTTCTGAGCATCAAATGCCATTGAGACACTTGGTGCCAAAGCCTAAAAGCTAATGCTGAATGTTATGAAACACGGGGTGTCTAAACATGATGAAATTAAATCATCCCAGTTTCTGTTGATTTAAAAGTGGATTTGAGGCTAAACAAATGTACCTTCCTGAAAGAGACAATTTTCAACCCAAGTCTGTAACTGAATGTGCCTGTCATCTGAAGATGAAGGGCCACTGAGGTCTGAGGGAAAGACATGCTTGTCTTGTTGAGAGTCAAATTGTACTCACTGTCCAGCTGGGTACTTTCGAATTGATAATGAAGTAGGAGAAAGAAACATAGAACGAGTAAGAAAGAAAAGAATTGTAATGTAAAATCTTTTCTATTCTGAGAGAGTGAGAGAGGGAGAGAGGGAGAGCAGGAGGGAGGGAGAAAAGGAAAGAGAGAAATATCCATTGCCCAAATAATATTTAAAACCTCTTAGTCTTCAAAAGTAAAACTCAAAGGACTGATGCTTATTTATTTATAGTATTTCATTATTTATTGAAATCACTTTATTTCTGTTTCAAATTTGAGAAATTGCTTTCAGATCAAAGAAAAGCAGTTTTTCTTTTTTTCTATTTTTTCCCCAGTCTGACTGAAATATCAAATGTCTCGATGTTATTTTCCTTTATTGGAATTAAAGGAATCTTGCAAAGTTTTGTTGCAATGTTGAAATTTTAGATTTGAAAATTCAACACCACAGATGTAATCACAGCCAGACACTAATTAAGCATCTAGCCGAATTTGGTCCAAGAATGCAATGCGTATTTCTTGACTTTGGTGGGTGCAATCTGCGTGTTTTCAAGGGCAGATTTTGGTTAAACATTTATTTGATGAATCTAGAAAGAAAATTATTCTTAAAAATGTGACATTTTTATTCAATAATCTTCTTTAATTGCAAATTGCTTTTAATTTTGGGTTAATATATATCATGGGTAAAACTGTAGCAATTTTCTTATATTCCCTGTGTTCAGAAAAGGCAAAGTTCATCATTATAATATTTCTCCCTTTCTTCCCTCCGTCCTTCTCCTCCTTCTTCTTCCCTCTCTGTCTCTGTCTCCATCACACTTTCTTTTCCATTACCCTCCCTTCTCCTTTGTTATGGAGTAAGAGCGACTAGGCATAGGCAGGAGATACAGTCCTCTCCATAAGATTTTATCTTTCATATTTTGACTGCTTCCAGAGTTCTGTCATGGTAGGTTTGGGGTGATGGAGGCATGTGTGTGAAAGAAAACAGGGCAGTAGTTCACATCCAGAAACTTTTGCTGGGACACATACCCTAGAAGAATTGTTCCATATACTCAAAAAAGTAGTTTCATTTTTCTCTCTATGGATTTCCTTTAGTATCTAGAGGCAGATGAGGCAAATCCAAAGCTTGCAAAAACTCTCTAGAAAATATTTGAGAAGTTGTATTTCATTTTATTTATAGAAAATCTGCAGCTCTGTCTCTTGTCTCTGAAGCCAAGCCAGGCAACACTTGTGAGAGAGTTGCTCTGCACACGGAAAGGATCTGAACAGTTAGTCTCTACTTGAGAGCCAAATCACAATGCTAGCTTTGCACTTCACTAACTTTCCTGATGTTTCTAAGCCTTGCTTTCCTTATTTAGCAAGAACAAATAACATGTAAGAGAGTTTCCATAATAGCCAAAGCAGCAACAAAATTCTACAAGTGCCTAGACTCATCTTCAGCATACAAGGTTTCCAAGCATTTAAAAATTTTCTTATTTATTATGTGTTCTTACTGCTATTGTGATGCTTTTCTTTTTCTCTCTTGTATTCTGTTAATGACAATTACATAGACTATAATCAATAGACTATGTAATATATATATGTGTGTATATATGTATATGGTTTTATGAATGTGAATGCAAACATCAAAAATTAAAACATCACTTTCATTGCCTATCACTTTAATGGTATAACAATAATAAACTCAAATAACTTTAAGCCGTTCTATTAAATCATATATAAAAATTAATTTTTCCACATTAAAGATCTCTTTCACATGTCGAGTTTTTTATAGCCTGTGATCAGAGAATTCATGGTTAATGCTTTCCTACACATTTTCTCATTGAGAAATTAATGGTCTTTTGGGATTCCCTGAGTCTCAGCCGTGATTTTTGTGAAGCTCCTATGAAAGTGTCTTTCACAGGCCACATTTGAAAAGATGGTTCAAAGTTTAAGAGTATTTGCTCGTCTTGCAGAAGACCAAGTTTTTGTTCACAATAGCCATATCAGTTAGCCCACAACTGCTTGTAACTCCTGATGTCTCAGGCTTCCAAGGGTACTTGCACTCATGTACACACACTCACATGCACACACATGCCTACACACAATTAACAAAGTCATGAAAATGATTCTTTAAGGGAAAGAAAAGCATCCATTCACAAGTAACACACTTCTAAGAAAGGCTGGGGCTGCATGGCAAATAAAAGTGGGTAGAGTGGCATGCCACAGCCGTGAAGAGGAAGATGGCAGCTACACTTGAGTTCTGAAAAACTTGGTCTTGGGATCCTTTAACAGGCAAAAAACCCATCTTTCTTCTATAGTACTGAATGGAGTATTAATCTACTAGTTTCAATGTTTTCAACACTTTTCCTCCTTCCCCTTATCTGCTTCAGAAGGCACACTATAACTCATCTTCTCCTTAGTGTGTAGCTAAGAGTGTATTCTTACAAGACGTCTACTAACAGGAAGCCAGATGCTGAAGACAACTTTTAAAGCCAAGGCTGGAGACAGGGCTCAGTAGGTAAGAACTCTTGCTGCCGGTCTTAGCTTTCTGCTGCTATGATAAATGCCATGACCAAAAAAAACTTGGGAGGAAAGGGTTTATTTGGCTAACAGTTTATGGCCCACCATAAAGGTAAACCAGGAAAGAAGTCCAGCTGAGCAGGAAATAAAGCCAAGTCTATACAGAACCCTGCAAAATGGACTACTGCTCATGGCTTGCTGGGCTTTTCTTCTTATATCACCAGGACAGCCAGCCTGAGGTGTCACCACCCATGATTGGCTGCACCCCACAGCATCAATCATTAATCAAGAAAATATCCCACATACTTACCTTCAAGCCAAGCTGATGTGGGCATTTTCTCAACTGAGGTTCTTCTTGCATGACTCTAGCTTGTGTCAAATTGACAGGAACCAACCATGTCACAGTTCATGCATGGAATGAATTAGGTTCCCAGCATTTATACTCAGCAGCTCAAATGCCTGTAACTCTAGCTGCAAGGGATTTTACATATTCTTCTGGTCTCTGTAGGCACCTGTACATATGTCCATGAGCATCCACATACTGACTCATACACATGTATATATGTATAACAAAATAAACAAAATAAACCCTAAAAATTTAAAATCTATAATGACTGTATATTTAGGCCACCACGGGAGTCAACATAAAATGACCATTTTGATCAACACTATGATAACTTACTACTGTGTCCACATAAACCTATCATCAATTAGTCACATCTCAAGAGAATACATTTGTAAATATATGTTCCCAGAGGCTGTATACCAGGAAAACATGGAAAAATAAATGTGGTGAATTACATATTCCATATTCTAGACAATTCTGCTTACTCCAAATGGCAAATGCATTTTAAAATTAGTTTTTGTTATAGTTAATGTGACTATTGTCATGTGTTATTTTTCTCTAAACTTTTTATTTATAATTTAGATAAGCAAAAACAAAGGCATCCTAAGGAAATTGGTAGTCTTTTGTCAAAGTGTAACTGAAAGTTCTGTTAATCACTAGAAAGAATTAATTAAATTACTGCTTACTGGGTCTTATCTTTAGCTTTTACATCATGTCGATAACATCACTCATTGTTCTGTTAATGTTATAATACTGGAGATTTGAGACAGGAAATGTAAGGGCCTGGCTCTCTCCCTAAATGTCACACACTTAAGTGCTTTGACTTTTATTTTTTATTTACTCTGGTCAGTGTAAGTTTCTGTGGGTTTTGCTGGTTGGGGGAAGAAGGATTTAAGGATCTGTAGTTCTTTGTTATTAATGTTTGACTTTGTTAGTTCTATCTATTTACTATATGACTTGTGAAAAAACACAACAAAATTAGATATCTATTCACAGTCCTTAGATACATGGGGAGTGTGATCACACTTTCCACTGACAGTCTTTATATCTTGCTTGTGTCTGTAGCTTCACATTTGAATAACAACAGCCTTTGAGCTTTTGTAGGTTTCATTACTTCTTACCATCACACATGTGTGTTGACTTTTTTTTTTGTTCTTCACATCTTATACTCATAATATTTAGATTTTTGCTTAAACAATCTCAAAATCCTCAAAGAAGCCTGAGCAATTCATTCCAGGACCACCACACCCTCTGCAACTGTCCTGTAAAGCTGAGCATGAGTTGATTTCTAAGACATCAACATCTGAGCTAAGTGCAGAGTCTCAGCTCCTCCTACACTGAATCAAATTCTACTGGCAAGCCTTTCAGAGAACAGTCCAAAGACTAGTAAACATGGTATCCTGGCATCTGCTATTCATATATTAAGTAAGTGTCCAATCACAACGCCTTAGGCCAAGTATCTTTAGCATTGACAGGTGTGTCCCCCAGAGAACCGTGGTAAGAAGAGCCCATGGGCATGTCTAAGGTTTTTCCACTATGTATCAGCTCTGTTTGGCCTGCTCATCCTCAGTTGACAATCTGTACTTGCTTGATGATACAACCTATTCATGAACTATAATGAATAAAGAGAAATTACTTTTTCTCTGTTCTGTGAATTATTTTCATAAGAAACATCACTTTTCAGTATCTCCCTTTGTATCAAGCAAACAATCCACCCTCTGTCCTACTGAAAACCATCTGTGGTACACACACCCAGACAATTATTCTCGGTTTTTTAAGTGGAAGGCAGAACTTTTGAGACCTCTGAGCTCCCAAGGTAAGAGAACCCAGCAGTATCTCTAGGTTGATTGTGGAGTCTCCATAGGTATTCTGACCAATGTTCTATTTTACTGCTGGCAGGCATAGATATAATTTTCTTCTCAAAGCTTGAGAGGTGATTGTTTCTCCTGTTGCAACACTTGCACAACATTTCATGGCATGGACCATGTCCTGAGTCCTAATTATTCAGTATGTTTGGAATACATCACAAACAATAGGAACTAAACACCATATCCTCTGAGTAGCAGTTATCACATCACCATGAATACAGTGCATTAAATTATGTCAAATGGTCATTAAGTTCATGGCTTCTCATTTTAAATTATGATAGTACAACTATAAATTCAAGTATGAATGTATAAAAGGCATACATTTATAGAAATGTTTTATTAAAAAAATGTACTGTGTCTGGCTAGAACCCACAGTGAGTGTGAAGAAGAAGTTTTCCAAGAAGCCCATTGTGGTTCTCTATCCATTTGTTTGTGATATTCCTAGTACTTCTTGTGTAGTGTTGGATGGGGTCAACATGTGGTGGTAATGTGTTCCCCAAAATATTGTGCATCCTAATAAATTTTTCTGGGGTCAGAGACAGAGCAGCCACTAGATACAAAGGCTATAAAATGGTGGCACTCACACCTTTAATTCTAGCATTCCAGAGGTAAAAGTCCCTCTAGATCTCTGTGAGTTCAAGGCCACATTGGAAACAGCCAGCCAGGGTGACACACACCTTTAATCCCTAGAAGTGAGCCTTTAATCTCAGGGAGTGATGGCAGAAACAGAAAGATATATAAGGCGTGAAGACCAGAAACTAGAAGCTTTTAGCTGGTTAAGGTTTCAGGCTTTGGAGCAGCAGTTCAGCTGAGATTCATTCTGGAGGAGGACACAGAGGCTTCCAGTCTGAGGAAACAGGACCAGCTGAGGAACTGGTGAGGTGAGGTGGCTATGACTTGTTCTGGTTCTTTGACCTTCCAGCACTTACCCCAATACCTGGCTCATGTTTGATTTAATTAATAAACCTTTTAAGATTCATGCTACAGTATGTGATATTCCTAGTACTTCCTGTGTAGTGTTGGATGTGGCTGGAGGGGACATTATTTAGTCCTTGATAATGTACTACACCTAAGTCATTTTTCACAATCTTCCTAGGTGGTGACTAGACAGGGTTGTTAAAAGGAAACACAAAACACACTGTACTTCCTGTATTGCCAATTCCTTATTTATGGTGTCCAAGAAAGATATGGGCAGGTACTAATTTGCATTTATCATGAGTGTAAATAGATAGAATCCCTAATTGACACATTCAATTGAATTATACTGTGCATTTAATAGCTGTAATACAACCACTGGGTAGTGAATATTCTCTGTAATCTCATTGTCAAAATCTGTACCAGGATCATCATGGTCTCTATCTTCTACCACAGCATCACTGTTTCATTTAAATGCAGCACTGACCTTTCAAAATGCTTGCTTCCTGTACTTATTACTTTTCTGTGGCTGTGGTAAAATACCAACACCAAATGAAACTTGTAGAAGAGAGTGTTTATCTTGGCTCATAGTTCCTGAGGAATAGAATCCATAAAGATCAGGAGTGCATGGCATGGTGGAAGGAGCAGGAAGCTGGGTAATTACATAACTACACAGAAAGTCAAGAGAACAGTCTCTCTTCCTTTTCCCTCAATCCTCTTTTCTCCTTCCCTTTCCTTCTCCTCTCTCCTTGGCTCCCCGTTTCTCTCCTTTCTCCCTCTCCCAATCCCTCCCTTCCCATTTTCTCTTGTTCATTCTTTATCTCTTTTCCTCCCTGCCCTTCTCCTCCCTTTCCCTCTCTCCTCATCTCTTCCTGCCACCCCAATATCCTCTTCTTGAACATAGCTACTTATAAATCTTTATACCAGTAATTATCTGTATGAAGAACACTGGATTTGGCATGTTTCTCTGACAGGAACTAGGTTAGTCTTGGGATTTCTATTTACTGTTTGGATGTACGACTCCGTTTGTCACAGAGTGTGTACCTTTGTCGGTATAAGCCTTCAGAAAACTCACCTTTATCTGATTTAACGCCACATTCCCTCCACTTTTCCTTTTCCTTCACACTGGGGCATCCTGGTGGGATCTTGACATCTGTGGTGGATGAGTGATATAGACAGAACTATTAATCACAAAAAATGATCATTACAATTTTACAGCATTCCTGATTTGCATTCTAATTAAATAGCAATGGGACACTTAACAGTTTTTTGGCCATCTACAATCATTAACCCTTAAATTTTAAGTGTTACTTTAAATTAAATTTAAATTTCCTGACAATTGCAGTCTAAATCAAACTCATACATCTCCTTAAAGTATTTTGGAGTTTAACTCCCGGTTTTTCCTCATCATTTCAGTCAATAATCCTTGAAGAGATCTGGCTCAAAACCAGTGAGATAATTCAGTGAGTAAAGCTGTTTTCCACCGAATCTAAGGATCTGGTTTCAACCCCAGAACCCATGTTTGTAGTAGAAGAAGAAAACCAACTTCCAGAATTTGTGGTCTGACCTCCAAGGGTTCCCCACTGCATACCTGTTACCCACACATGCACAATACCTATGTGAACAAACAACTGTAATTGAAAAAGATGTCTAGTCAAGTCATGTTCTACACACACTTCTTATGTCTTTGTGAGAAAAAAGAAGCCACACATTTTTTCCCCCTCCTTCCCCTTCTTATTAGATCTATGCTTTGATTCTGTGGTTCTAAATATTACCATGGAGAGCAATTTTGACTTTTAAAGTAGAAGTCTCCATCTTTATAACAATTTGTAAATCTCATAATAATTTCAAATAGGGAAAAACTGTATTTTTTATCTTACACATATGTTTGCAGCTGCAACTCCTGTTTTAATGAGGAACATCACTTGGCTTTCATGCACAAAGGACACTTCACTGCAGCAATCATCTTTCTTTTCACCAGATCAAGGCTTACATCAGAACCTGTCTTACTTAGGGTTTTTATGACTGTGAAGAGACACCATGACCACTGCAACTCTTATAAAGGAAAACATGCAATGATGTGGCTTACAGTTTGAGAAGTTTAGTCCATTATCCAGGAGTGAACTGAGGCACTGGATGTGGCTTAAGCATATATGAGACCTCAAAGCCTGCCTCCATAGTGACACACTTCCTCTAACAAGGCCACACCCACTCCAACAAAGCCACACTTCCTAATATTGCCACTCCCTTTTGCTGTGGGATGGTCTGTATGTCAAATGTGTTGTTCTGATTGGTCAATAAATAAAACACTGATTGGCCAGTAGCCAGGCAGGAAGTATAGGTGGGACTAACAGAGAGGAGAATTGAGAGAACAGAAAGGCGGAGGGAGTCACTGCCAGTCACCGCCATGACAAGCTACATGTGAAGATGCCAGTAAGCCACAAGCCACGTGGCAAGGGATAGACTTATAGAAATGGGTTAATTTAAGATATAAAGTCAGTTAACAAGAAGCCTACCATGGCCATACAATTTGTAAGCAATATAAGTTTCTGTGTTTACTTGGTTGAGTCTGAGCGGCTGTGGGACTGGCGGGTGAGAGAGATTTGTCCTGACTGTGGGCCAGGCAGGAAAACTTTAACTACACCCTTTGGGGGCCATTTTCTTTAAAACCACCCCAGAACCCATCAAACAGTTGTCTTTGGTAATAATCTTTTTGATTAACAGAGTAGTTTCTGACAACGTTGTAAATTGGTAGATGAATCTGGAACCCATTTCTACTTCCTTATACTCACATTTTTTACTTCAATTCTGAGATATTCTTTGTTTTATAAGCATCTCATTTTTCCTCAATGTGTTACTAAATGGCAGAAATTCCAAATGTTTTGTGTAGTTTTTCTCCAAGTATCTTGTGTCAAAACACCAGACCCAGGGGTATATCATACTCAAGTAAGTTAAATAAAGTAAACTAAATGTCAACCTTATTAATTCTACAAGTCAAATATTTTCCCAATCCTTTAAGGACAAAGCCTTTGAACAAACAAGTGTTAGCATCTTTGGCACCCTCCCTACGGAATGGTCTCTAGTAAGGTCTAACCCGTAAGAGTGCCTTCACCTACTCCTTCTAGCCTTCAAGGCCTCCAGAGCCTCCATCTTGCCAGGATCACTCCTCTGCTTGTTCTCACAGTTGAATCTTTTGTTTCCTGATCATGCTTCTTGTAGACTTTCTTCCCAGCCTGCTTCACACAGTCTTTCTGGCATGAATTCTGACCCCTTCATTATTCTGTCCTTCCTTCATTATTCCACGTCTCCTTTGATGCCCTGGCTCTCCTCCTCCTGTTGTTCTTACCTAGGCCACCCCTTAGCTTCTTTAATCTAACATCTATTTCTTTCCATTTCTCATCTCTGTCTGTTCTTCATTGGGAGGTACTCATATTAGCAAGCTGCATCTCCTGATTCATTTCCCCCTCTGACTTCTATTATTTTCTATTCCACTGGAGCCCCACTCCTGGGACCCCAAGGATTGGTGGGCCAGGATAAGGGTAATATCAAAGTTGTTCTATATCTTTTTCCTTGTATTAGGTGTATTTTCTCCTAATATTCTCTTTTCTGCCTAGGTAGGTTCACTGTGTAGAGCTTCAGTTTTCTGGCCTTGGTCTCTTCTTTTGGATAACATTGAACATGTCTTTAGTGATGAAATACATTGTTAGTATTGTACTCTTTCAATTGTTAGTCTTTGGGTTTGGGTTTCTCATGTAGTCTATCACATGCATCATGATCTCCATGTTGATCTCTCTCTCTCTATTGTGCCTTAGTTAAGTACTGCCCATGTACTTACTGAGTTACCTTTCTATTATTCTCATTTTATAACTTCTATTATTTTTTTTTTTGAGACAGGGTTTCTTTGTGTAGCTTTGCGCCTTTCCTGGATCTCGCTCTGTAGATCAGGCTGGCCTCGAACTCACAAAGATCCGCCTGCCTCTGCCTCCCGAGTGCTGGGTTAAAGGTGTGCACCGCCACCACCCGGCAAAGTAGCACCTAAACTTCCATTAATTTTTAAGTCATGCGATTTCAAGACCATATTGTTCAGAAAAAGAGTCACACAATGTGAATATATATAGCTATATTTGCAAAACAACAACAACGAAACAAAATGACAAAAAACAAACAAACAAACAAAAAAACCAACCCAAACACAATACCCGGTGGATGAAGCAGAGTTTCATGATTTGAGACAGAAATGACGGGAATACTGTAATTCTGAGAACACAGCATCTGCTCTGCTGTGTATAAAGTGTATCAGACCTTTGCTTTTGAGTTCATTCTGTCTTATATTTTTCTAAACTTCCTTTCTGGGATCCAAATCTGCCAGTCTCCCTTCATGGCAGTGGTTTTGTATTCTCTAAGAAATTTAATGAATTCAAATTCTGTCTTTAAAATTTCTCTGAATTTTCCTTATTTTTTTCATATAATCATTTCCAACAGTGTTGGCTCTTTTTTCCACCCAGGAGCTAGTACATTGGTCCATAGAAACTTAATTCTCTCTGCTCCTTGTGGAATATAACTAGAAGATGGAAAGAGGCAGCAATGGGACCTCCACGTTCACTACAGGACCTAGACTCTAAGCCCCCGGCAAATCTCAGCGATCACCTCATCTCTTTCTGCTTGTGCTTTGCTTTCGCCATGTTGTAAGGTCCACACAGCTGGTTTTACTTTTCTGAAACTTCCCTCGAAGTTTATCGGACTCTCTCACTCTCCTTGATGAAGGACTTAGCATTGATTTCCGTAGCAGATATATTTCTTACTCTTGCTAAGTGGCGTTTCTGATGCAAACACAGCTAAGGCACTTAGAGGATCATTTTGACTGCAGGCTGCCTTCGAAGCCCTTTGGAGTTCAGCGCGCAGAAATAAGCGGGTAGATTTCCTCGCACTTGCCACTAGGTGGCAGCAGCAAGGTGAAAAGCACCGTAGTTGGAAAGTTGCAGAGGCTTAGGGCTCAGGCTTGCCTGAGCTAGACTACGCCTGCGTGTTCTGGTCATTTCATTTTGCCTCCTTGGGTTGGGAGAGAAATTAACAACAACAACAATAATAATAATAATAAATATATGACCTGTGAAAGGATCTATTTAAAATAACTTATTTGAATGTGTTCTGCTTCTGTGAATCAGGACACAGGTGGGAACGCGGCTTACTTGGGGGATTGGCCAAGATGATGCCTAAGGCCTCCAGACAGAGAAGGAATAAGAAATCAAAAACAGGAAACAGAACATTACTCCTTATTCCACGGATTGTGGCTCAGGACTCAGCATTCTGATAATCATGTGTTGAGGACACTGCCAATCCAATTCCAGTTGTTTTGACAGAAAGTTTTTAGAACCACCTCGTGGATGCCAATGCCTTTAGCAGTATTTCAGGGACTTAAAACAATGTCAGGAACTACTGAAAAGTTATATGGTGCACAATACTTGAATTGTTTATTTAATTACATAGGACAAAAGTAGATGTCAGTGGTATTCCATTCTATCTCTACGTGTACCAAATTAGATACTGAAAGTATAAGATTTAATGTTAAGTTTCACAACTTTTGTTTCAAATACCTATTCTAACTGTATATAAATTTATGAAGTTGTTTAAGATCTTGTTAATTTTGGTGTGGATGTTTGTATTTATTTTTGTTTTCAAGTTCTCTAAAATAATAAAGTTTATAAATACATGTGCCAGTGAATTTGAAAACACAAATGATAGCTTCTTTTTATTATGCTAACATATAGACTTTATAAACTAATTAACAAAATACATATGTCACAAAACATTAAAAATGTGAAATTTGTGAAAGTTGATTTTGTTATCCTAAATTGTGTTATAAGCACTTATTGACTATTTTTTTTAGTACAAAAATACATGAGTAACAATGGAATGAGCTACAGAGTTGATTCCATGTGATAG
>CABHPQ010152622.1:0-18677 GCA_902168405.1 Peromyscus aztecus
TGACAGCATCCCCAATCCCTTGTGTGAAAAGTGAGTCGCTTTGCTGACAGATGAGCTCCGCGGTTTCCATGGACTGTTCCCACTGTGGTTCATCTGGCCTTTTATCTGGCCTCAGTCCTGAAGCCATTTGAGACTGACTTTAGCCTGTAGTGTGTGTGTCCAGCTCTGTCCTCCTTGCATCTCCCTGGCAGTAGGCTCTGTTTGGGTTCAGAGCTGACTCTTCCATCATGGCAGATTCAGCACACTGCCTAGTGTAGGTATCTAACTGGTGTCTAAATCTCCCTGTTTCAGTTCCATTTCTGTTGCTGCGATAAAATGCCCTGACAAAATGCAACTGGGGGAAGGCACAGGGAGGGTTTAGGGCATCTCTGAGTTCCAGGTTATACTCCATCATGGTGGGGACGTCACAGTACGGGGAGCCCGAAGGAGCCAGCCACAGAATGCATGTGTATCTTTGTCTCTGATCTTGGCTCAGGGTGTGAGATGATTCACTCTCGAGTCCCCATACTGATGCACTGTAACTGGAGTCATAAACTCCCCTAAGTTGCTTTTTGTTATGGTATTTTATCATAGTAACAGAAATGAAACCGAGACACCCCTATAAGCAGGTTAGATAGAGCTGCAGGGGCTGAGCCTCAGCCCACATCAACAGGGATGGGAGACTACATCAGAAGCCTCTCTCCCTAGAGCATTTCTGGCTCCTGGCTCCTTTCCTCTGGCTGCCTCTCACTCTCACTGGAAGTGCCCCAGGGTGACTGGTTGGCTCTCTGCCAGCACAGACCATTAACCCACACAGCTGTGGCCACTTAGCCTCAGCAGCAGCTCTGCCCTGCTGTGGTTCAGGGCTCTGAACAAACCTTGCTCTGAGAATCATTAGGAGCCCTTGGCAAAGAGCTCTGGCCATATAGACAAGCCTGGAGGGGCTACATCCCAGCAGAGCCTGCTGGCTGCTCTAAAACCTGGACCTCATCTTGGATACACTCTGGGGGATAGTCACTCATGGTATCCTGATGGACATGAGGAGGGGGTAAGTTGGATGGGTGGCGCCTCTGTTCCAGCCGGAGGAAAGAACACAAGATCCTAGTGCACAGAAGGGAATTAAAATGACAGACCAGCCTCTCCCATCATGTCAGGTAGAAATTAAAGTTGCTGACTGAGTCATGGTGGCTAACAGGACAATTCTGTGAGAGGGCTGCCTGCTGAAGCTAGCGTGTGGAAGCCAAAAGGACAGTCATGGGTCCCTGCTCCCTTCACTCTGTTTCTCTTTTTAAATCAGAAATCCTTCTATCCAAGTAGAAGATAACCTAGATGAAATGGTTATCTTTTCATTGTCCGCGTTTTGGCTTGCTCAACCTCTGGTTTCAGGCACCACTGGATTCAGTTGCCCACATAGTGTCACAGGAAATAGTGTTTGATGTCCTTACTTTTTCCAGATTGGCTCCATTTTCATAGTCTCTGCATGCATAGTGGCCATGTGATTGGATCCTCACATCCTTCCAAGTTCAAGTCTGTACAAAATTTGCATCTCAGACTGTGGCAGCCTCAGTGGCTGGCTGTTATTCATCGTCAGCATTTTTATGGAGGCGATGTATTTCTTTCATCTCCTTATTGCATATTCTCAACACTTCTCTAAATTAAAGATGTAACAAATTCACAGAGAGCCGGGGTACCTCTTCCTATTGCTGCACACAATGCCTGTGTTCTGCCTTGATGGATGAAACCTGAGCCAAACACTTATTCTTAAAAGGGGATTTGTTTAGGCTATCCAGCTAGCTCAGAATCACAGGCAGTGTCCTGGAGTCAAGAAAGGACCCCAGTAAAATGAGAAAGAGGAGCATGTGGCTATGCCTTGATGTGCCTCAAGGTCCCAAGGCCCACTCCTCCTTTGCTGTGATCTTTCTTCCTATTTCTCTCCTCCTCCAACTATCTCTCAACAAAGACATTAGTGGCCTCCTGCTTATAAAATGCAGGGTGTGCCACTTATCCATCATCTATAAATAAAATTATCTGCAAAGTTGCCTCTGGTTACATTGTGGTATTTTCTCATGTTCCAAGATATTTGCCTCTACTTTCCTGCATTTACATTTATTTATTGTGGGGGTGGAGCCTGCATACACTATGGAAGCATGAGGAAGTCAGAAGACATGGTTCTCTCCTTTCACCATCAAGGCCTGGGGGACAAGCTCAGGTGGTCAGCCATGGTGTTAAGTACCTATTGTAGTTTGAATAAGGATGGCCCCCATAGGCTCATATATTTGAATGCTTGGTCATCAGGGAGTGGCACTACTTGAGAGGGATTAGGAGGTGTGGCCTTATCATAGGAAGTGTGTTACTGGGGCAGACTTTGGGGTTTCAAAAGCCCCAGCCAGGCCCAGAGGTGGTACCCCCCCCCCGACTGTCTGTCTGTCTGTCTCTCTTGCCTGTGGATCTGGATGTAGAGATCTCAGCAACTTCTCCAGCACCATGTCTGCCTGTGTGCCACCATGCTTTCCACCATGATGACAATGGATTAAACCTCTTAAACTGTAAGCCATCCCCAGTTAAATGTTTTCCTTTATAAGAGTTGCCATGGTCACGGTGTTTCTTCATTGCAATAGAACACTGACTAAGACAGTACCCTATGTGCAGAGTATCTTTGTTGCCTTTCCTGCCTCTTTCTGGGACCCCTCTGCACCAACATACCCTTTAAATATTTGCTGTTATTTCCCCCAGGTTAGTGTATTGCCCCAGATCAGGCAGAAACACATTTAACCGTAAATGATAGATTGCTCCAGGAGCAATTAAGCCATAAGAAATCCTACTACTTCCCTATAGTACTTTTCAGAGGCCACAGGGTCACCAAGGATGCCATTAAAGACTGGGACTCTCTTTTCACTTTCCCCTCCATCTCTCATTGTGTGTCCACACAGCCGGAACTACAGACTTTAGCCAGGGCACTATTGCATTTAAAATTTGGAGGGGACAGTGGTATGGAGAACATCACCATCTCTTTCCATCATCTCCCTTCAACTGATAAAGTGAGAACTTTTCAAAATCGCATCACAGAAACTGGATTGCACAGCCCTCCCTGACTGAAAGGAGCTGAGGAAGGTGTCACCCAGTCAATGATGTCTGCCATTTACTTCCCTTCTCTGCTCTGACTGCTATTTTTGCATGGATGCTGTAGATTTTACATCAGACATTTCCTTGGAGGAGGTGGAGGCCAGAGCCTGGTATAAAGTGTGCTGTGGGTACCACACACCCAGAGCTCCTCCCCCCTCAAGGTGCTCTCCTTCCCCCGTTTTCCTCCAAGCATGAAACAGACATGCTGGGTCTCCCCTTTTTTACCCCCTTCTGCACCCTACTCTTCTGGGGACAGTTGGATTCTTTTGGCAGCTGTTCACATCCTGCTCACTGTATTTTATTTTACGTTTATTTCTATTTGTATGTGCATGAGTATGTATATATGGCACATGGGCAGGGGACAATCTGAAGAAGTTTGCCCTTTCCTTCCACCGTGTGGGCTGTGGGGCTCAAACTCAGCTCCTCAGGTTTGGTGGCAAGCTTCTTGTGCTCACTGTGCCATCTTGCTGACCCTTTATGCACCCCTTTTCATTTATTGTCATGGGACTCTGTAGATTCTCTGAGTAATGGCAAAGTGACTCTTCCCACGCCTTTAAGTTGGAGGCTGGTCATGTGGCTTGCTTTGGCCAATGGCATGGAGTAGGGAGGCAGATGCTCTATCCTGGTGTCAGCCATGGGAGGTCTTTGCATGCTCCTGATTGTCCTCCTGGCCCTGGGCCTCCGCTACGAGAAGGGCATATGTCAGGTGGGCCCAGAACATTCACAAATATGGAGCTTCCCTGAGCCATGCATGACCTGAGAGTAGGGCAGCTGTCTGCCTCTTATAGCAGAGATGACAGTCCAGGCCAGTGTGCTGCTGTCACCTGCATACCCTATAGACCCTCAGGCATGAGGACAATGTTTTCTGTTTCAAGCTGCTGAGTTTCAGGGCTTATTGTACATCCTGTTGTGGGATATTTGTACACTGTGTGAAGGTGTATTGCTGTGATTGGTGTAATGAAAAGCTGAACAGCTAATAGCTAGGCAGGAGGCATAGGATGGATTTCCTGAGAGGGAAAGGAAGAGGAAGAAGAACCTAGGTGCTAGGAAGATGCCAGGAGACACAGAAGAAGCAGGAAGGGGGGTACATGCCAGAACATAGATGAATAGAAATGGGTTAATTTAAGTTATAAGAGCTAGTTAGAAACAACCTAAGCTACAGGCTGAGCCTTCATAATTAACAATAAGTCTGTGTGTCATTATTTGCGGGCTGGTGACCAAGGAAAATCTACTTTATAGCATCCACTGATGTACATGCTGTGATACAACTACAGAAACATCTTTTTGTTCCCACCTCATCTGACATCTCCTCTCCTTGACGACAGAACCAAAGCACCACGTCCTCTGTGGGATGCATGGTAGCGTGTTAGAGACAGTGCTGGCCCTTCCCCGAGCCTGTGGAGTTCTAGATGTGCGTTTGCTCTTACCTCTCAGTGTTGCAGCCTTGTGTTAAAGAGGTTCTTTCCTGACCCACCTCCTTCAGGGGAAGGGAAGTGATGGCCAGTTGTCTCTGCAGCCCCTGTATTCTGGCATGGCAGAGGGCCTCACAAAGGAGGGAATTAATATGTGCCAAACATCAGCTTTGGGTTGATCAGGTACTAAGTTGCAAATCAAGAGGGCAAAAGTCTGGAGACTAAAGACAGAGGGAGGAGAGAAAGAGAAAACCCATCATTCAGCCTCAGCTTGGTCCAAGGGCCCAATCGAGCCTGCAGCAGAAGAAGTCAGTGAGACTCCAGCCAGTACCACTCTGTGGAGAATGAGGGATGCTAAAAGCTTATGGTGTGTTCAAGGTGGAATGAAATTTCTTCCCCTGGAGCCATAAAGGGACAAGCTTGATCCTCTTGGGGACAGAGTGATTTAAGTCTAATTGTGGTGAGAGGCACAGGGTCGGGCTGCTGGCCCTGGGGAATCCTCTTTCTAAGTGTGATTCGGAGCCTTGGAAATAATTTGTCTGTGAGCACTAGAAGGAATCCCTGGCCTCTGCTAGATAGGGAATTTAGCAGAGTGCAAGGTGAATGATGGACATCAGAAGCCGGGTAAAGCCCAGATGAACATGGGGGAGATTGCTTAGCCTCTTTTGCAAAGTGGGGCTAAGCATTTTCCAGCACAAAGTGAGGGAGACTGTGTGAAATAAAGGGTGGGGGCCCCCTTCCCTTCCTTTCCTCCCCTCTCCTCTCCCCTCCCTTCCCTTTGTCTTTTTTTTTTTTTTTTCTGTCAGAGTCTCACTATACAGCTCAGGCTAGCCTCAAACTCCCCGCACTCAGCCAAAAAGGACCTTTTACTCCATTTTTCAGTGCTAGGCCCTGGCCTTGTACACTCTAGGCACGAGGTCTGTGTTCCTCAGCAGTGAAGTGGCTTCCTAAGGGCTTCTTTGTGAGAGAGGGGCAGACAGTGGATATATTCCCTCGGCTTCTTTTTCCTCTTCTTCCTCATACTCCTGCTTTCAGATGAGGAGATCAAGTGTACCCAGGCATTTTCTCTCCCCCTTTCCAGGGGAGCCAGGGAGCAAGCTGCCCCTTTCTCCCTCTCTGCCTCTGCACTGATTTCAACTCTTAGAGATATTCATGTTGCGATTTATTCCATTCTTTTTCTGCGTTGAGTCTGGCTCAGCTTCTGAGCTGTCGCCAAGTCGAGGAGCAGGAAGCGAATGTGAAACACCAAGAGCCGAATACTTTCCTCTCGCAATTGAATTTTTCCAGATTCTTCAAGGGTTTCTCAGGAGGGAATGAAAGAGGGATCTTGAGGCTGGAGCATCTTCTCTGCTCCACCAGTCCCAAAATCACAATCATAAAAATTAAAATCCAGTTAAGAAAAGCCACAGCCGTCATTACAGCTTGGCAGGTGATGGGGATCTTGATCAAATCTTTTATGCAATTTCACAGTTTCTAGGGAAATTCACTGAGCATGCATTGATCACCTTCGTGCCACAAAGATTGGCTTCTCTCAGCAGAACTCGCCCCTCCCAAACTAATTTCACCCTCTGATCTAAGCTCATGTCATGCTTTTTAAGGGCAGTGTGTGGTAGCTTCAGAGCCAGTAGCCTGGGCAGCCATCAGGCCCAGCCCACATCAACCCTTTCCTGACATCCAGACAGAGGTTGGGCCAGGGAGGTTCCTGCTGTGGTTTGGATGTAAGCACCCCCCAAGTCTCAGTGCTGAAGCCCTGCCTGTCTGCCTGCTGTGCTGTTTGGAGAGTTGGAACCTTTAAGAGGTGGAGCTTGGAGGGAGGAAGTCAGGCCATTGGCATCGTGCCCTTGAAGGACATGAGACTCCACTACTCCCCTAGAGTTCCTCTAGTTTTTCTCTGCTTCCTGGTTGCTGTGAGGTGAGCAGCTTCTCTCTGGTAAATATTCCATCATGATGTGCTAAGTGACAAGGTCAAGTGGCCATGAACTGAAATCTCTCACATTAGTAACCCAAATCAATTGTTTCTTCTTTGAAATTCCTTATCTCAGGCATTTTGTCCCAGTGACAGAAAGCTGAATAACACAGTCCCCTATGTCAGTCTAAGACCTCTGAGGTACAGGAGGGCTGCCCAGCAATGTCTAATATCAGAGAACTGGCCAGACTCATAGCCTCTGGCAGAAATGGCAAAGCTAAAAGAGCAAAATACCTTGGGACAGCCTGTAATCTAACAAGAGAAAAGCCCCCACAGGGACAAATAGAGTCAGTCTATAGTAGATAACAACCCTGGGAAATAATTACTCTGAGCCAATCAATGCCTTGGTGATATTGAGACTTTTTCATGGGAGGTAGCTGATGGGATACTTCTACTTTAAATACAACATTTAAATACTACTAGATAATTTAAAGAATTTAGTTTATGCCATGGGCTGAATGAAACACACAGGAGGGCTAGGATTGAGTACTGAACATCCAGTTTTCATGTCTGACGTGGTGTGCTGTACCTTCCGTGCCCATGTCCCGGCGGTGCCGCTGTGAGCTGTCCGAGCTTGGCTGTATTGTCAGCTTCCCATGATGACATACTTTCATGAGAGCTCTTATGCCCCCTTCAGTTTGTTAGTTTTGGCTCCACCCCTTGCCTGCTGTGCCCAAGGGCAGCTGAAGAATGCCTTGGTCCATTTCAGGAGGACAGTAGCTAAATCCCCTAAGTGGAGTTATTTTCTACAAGAAGTGCTGCTTTGCAAATTGGATAGTGAGCTGGAATTTACCAGGGACAGAGCCAGTCCACTTGCCCACCATGGCTTCTACTCTGAAAGGAGATCTTTCCCGGCAGGCTCTTAGCAGTGGACCCAGAGAAAGTAGGCGATGCTCCCAAACTCACACAGCTGGGAGCAGCCCGGCCTGAGTTTGAACCTGGGTGGGCCAGACTTTGGTGACCAGCACTGTTTCCAATCCCACACTATTCCTCTACTCATTAGAAGCACAGCGCAAGTAAGGACTCTAGCCTCCCATAACTCAAGACACACTTGACACCATAATCTACGGAAGACACCATCCATAAAGGAGCAGTGACAGACAGGCTACCCTGGTGACAGGCATGAGACCCTATCTGTCTGATCCATCATTGCCATTATGCATGCTGTATCTCTATTATCTCTCCCATAAGACATATTTACAACGTTATTAAAAGGGAGATGTGGGGATATATTATCTTCCTTACATTCAGTGTATATTATCCACCCATGCCCTGTCACATCTTGATGATGCCAGACATGGCTGACCCTGGTGCAGTGGCTAGAAAGAAGCCATCTCTCCTAGTTGCAAAGCAGTTGAGGAAGGGGTGCAAGCCTGCTTCAGGGCTCCAGCATGCCAAGTTTACACAGCACTTTGTCAGTGTGATGGTGTTGATTGTCAACTCGACAGAATCTATAATCACCAGGGAGATGGGTTTCTGGGCATGTCTGTTGGGGTGTGTGTGTTACCTTAATTGTGTCCATTTGTGTGGGAAGACCTGTTTTAATTGTGGGTGGGGCCATTTCCTAAGCAGGGGGTCTTGGACTGTACAAATGGAGAAAGGGAGCAGGGTACCAGCGAGCCAGGGCTCTGTTTTCTGATTGTTGGTGCAGTGTGACCAGAAGTTCAGGCTCCTGCTGCCTTGGTTTCCCATATCTGGGCTATACCTTGATATTGAGCTGTGAGCCAGAATGAACCCTGACCCCCAAAGCTGCTTTTGACAGGGAGGTTTAGCACAGGGTAGGAAAAGAAGCTTAACACCCAGCGTTTGCTTGCCAGCCAGACCACTTCTGTGGTGGGAGGGACTGGCACTGTCACCACCCCCATCAGATGAGAAAACCGAGGAGGGCCATGTTTGTCCCCAGCCCTTCTTCCAGGGCTGGTGGAGGCAGGACTGGAACTCAGAGCTTCTGGCTGCAAATCCTTTGAGATCTCTATATTGCAGTTGCATTTGCTGGGCATTCACACGTTCATTCACTCATTCATTCACTCACTCTTCATTCATTCATTCACTAACTCAGTATATAAGTCAGTGAGCATCCCCTGGGGTTTGTGCCTGGGGCTGTGCATGTGCTCCGCTGCCACAGGGCCTAGAACAGAGTTCTTTGTCAAGATGTGGGCAAAGTCTGCAAAGAACACAAGGAGGTTGTCATAGTGGGGCAGAGAACACTGGCACTAGGGTGGAGTTGTGCTGTGGTGAGCAGGACACCACCCTCCGCTATAGAACCATGATCTCCCAACACCAACAGCGCTGAGGCCAAGCAGCCTTGCGTACCACTGATCCAATGGCCACACCCAAGGGGCTAAAGTTGTGAATGGGGCCGAGCTACCAGAAGCAGAAAATGAATCAAGGCAGCAGCCAGACTTTCCAGTGCCTGCTCCTTCTCCCAACTCAGCCCTTTAAACAAGCCTGTGGGTTGCCAGCATCCACTTAGGCAGGAGGGAATTGAGGCACAGAGTGGGCAAATACCTTGCTCAGAATCACACAGCTAGGGAGGGGCTGCACGGGGATTTGAACCGGGGTTGTTTGAACTTATCCTTTGGCCGCTTGGCCATACTGTCTCTCCGTGAGCCTTGTTTCTCTTGGTGGGATTTAGGAAGCTTTGTGGTGGGCGTAGGAACACTGGCATGGCATTTGAGGAATTCTGTGGTGTATGGGCAGGAGGGCAAAGCCGCCTGGCAGCAGGCCACAGCTGGGAAACGGATGAAGAGAATGGGCTAGGAGAACAGAAGGCAGAAGTAGGGTTGAGCCTTGGGCCCTTGCGGTTGCCACGGTGTGTGTGTGCAACCACACTGTAGTGTGTGCAGGGAATAGGACGCATCTGTGAACTATTCAGGAGGTTGAGCCTTGGATCTGTGAGGATAAACTGGGCCCTGGGATGGGTCACGGGCAATGGATTTCTCTCTCACCACTGGGAGCCTGGCTCAAACACTGTTTATGAACACTCTTTTTGGGCAGGGTGGGGAAGGGTTGCTGGCCTCACCCACCACCCCTTGGTCCCAGAGACCTGTCTCTGCCCTGGTCTGGGTTGTAAGGCACATCACTTTCTGCAGCGCTGACAGCCCTCTGTTTGTGCTTTCAGATAATCTAACTCACAGATAATTAATGTCACTCTGCTGTCACCGCACCCTGGCTAACCACAGTGTGTGGGCGTAGGCCAGCCAGCCGGTCGATGAGTCGCCCTGGGATCTGTCAGTCAGGAAAGGGCGCGTCACCTGCCAAGCTGCTAGAGCATGCTGGGGACCTTAGCACATGCCTGTCTACTTCAGAGGCACAGACAGTCTCCATCCCAGAGGAGACAGTGGCCAAGGTCACAACTGCAGCTCTGGGGACCAAGCTGGGTAGAAAGAAGAGAGGAGAGGAGTTTGTCCTCCAGTGGATGTGGGCCCATGCCTTGCCGTCCCTCATTCGTGTGCAAAACACCACTTAGCCCAAGTTCTAATTCAGGTTTCACAGCTGTGTTCAAACTCTGGGTGGATCAGAGATCTTGGATCTGCCTGAGGTGCTCTCTGCTACCAGCCACCCAGAAGTGCTAGGGGCTCCCCACACAAGTCAGTCTCGGCCATGTTTCTGTCTTAGTCACTATCTCTTCACCCGATCGATCTTCTTCCTCTGATATGCACGGCCACTCTCCACAGGATTGTGACTGGGTGCTCAGTCCTCTCACAATCTGGTTTCCAAGGAGCTCTCCTCTGCTCTGTGCCCCCACAGCACATTGCACAGACCCTGGGGACAGTTACTCCTCATATTCACTTCTTCCTTCTGCCATGTCACCTGGGTGCTCAGTCCACCCAGGATTTGAGGCACAGGGTGAAAGAGGGATGAAAAGTAGGCATTCATTCCCCGGTGGCCAGGTCTCTTCAAGAACAGAAAGTTGACTAATATGGTCAGGGGAAGGCCACCCAGCAATGTCTAAAGCCAGACATCAGGTCATCAGCCTCCAGCATTCTTCTGTCTGTCATTCCTTCAGAACGTCTCTGTGGTCAAGGATGGGTGACCTGGGTCTTGTGGGCAGTGACAGCCCTGTGCACCTCAGAAATTATCCAATGAAAGAAAAGGTAAGTGAGGGTCTGACTAGCTTATGGGTTCCTCAGTATAGTTAGTCTAGCCAACTAACCACTCAAGGACGTGTGGAGGTCAGAGGACAACCATAGGAGTTGGTTCTCTCCTATCATGTGGATTACCAGCGTGAAACTCAGGTCCTTAGGAGTGGCAGCAGGCTCCTCTATCCTCTGAGCCATCTTGCCAGCCCAACTCACATTCTGACCAAGAGCGCTTGGGAGACTCCAGGTGCTGTGGGTGATGTGCTCACAGGTGAGTCAGTTGTGCTGAAGCTTCCACAGGAATTTTCCTAAGTATGGAAGGGCATGTGTGGGTCTGAGATTGGTCACATCATTCCAGGAGGTGAGAGTGGCAAGAGGGCAAAGGTCAGAGGTGAGCTCCTGAAGTAACAAAGGCCCTTCCCTCCCACCCGCATCCTCTCCTCCCCTCTCTGTCGCCCTCTTGCATCTGTTTTGCTTACTGAATGGGCGATACATTTACAAAGTTCAAAATTCCTGAGGCAAGACGAAGTGCATAAGGAATAGTACCTTCTGGCCCCCCTTTCCCTCCCTCCCCTTCTCCCCCCTTCCTTGTTCTGGCCCCCCACACACTCTTCCTCAGTCTTCCTAGCTCCCTTCCAGGTGTTCTTTACATTCTTTGTGCAAACATCTGTGTATGTGAGCATCACACTAAGTTCGTTCTTCTGAAAAACCTTGAGAGTTTGATGCAGGGGCAGCTGAGGTCTAGGCATAGGGGAAGCAGAGGACTGGGACTAGGTTGTGCGGGGTGTTTGGGGGGCCATTGGATGCCACACCTAGGACCTCCTGACAACTGAGCATATTTCAAGTCATTTCTCTAATTGCCTCTAAGTCATGATACTTTCAAGGGAACTTCATACCCAGAGCTGTGTGACTGGCCTCACGAAAAACAGAGCAAGAGCTGCCCCCAGTTCTGTGCCCCACCAACGATGAAGAAAAATGAACTCCCAGCAGAGGGAGGCACCCCGAGTCTGCATCTCTGTGCCTCATGACCAGCTAGCTGCTTCTGCTGTTTTCTCCTTAATTTATTTCCTGGGAAACATTCTGTGACTTAGAACAGGGTCTCCCCTTTGTCGGCAGCCGGCCCTCAGAACCAAATTGCTGCCTAAAAATAATGTACTTTTATTAAAAACTATTTTAAGTTGGTGCCTATTTTCAAGACAGATTCACATATGGATAAGCATTCAGTATTGCTTGTTATAGATAAGTGATGAATTATTTTAATCAGAAATGGATTTAACAGAATTGCAAAAATAAATTTGGGAGATTTTTCACAATCCGGTTGTCTTTTCTGATTTTTCATATTTATATTTAGTATTCAATGAAGACTAATCGTGACTATTGGACATTCAATCAAAATCACCCAAACTGGATACATCCCACTCATAATAAAGATTGACACTCTCTGCAGTAATGCTGGGAAATTGGCTCTAGGCTCTTGGAGCCGAATCAGATGGGGACAGACATATGCTGAAAGTTTCTTGCCCAGCACCAGGGGTCCTCTAAGGCTCCAGCTCCTGTCATGTGTTGTATTACCTCATGCGATGCCCACCAAGGACCAGAACCCATGCCTGGGGAGGGGACAGAGGTACCCTGGATGTCTAGCCATCTCTGACTTAAGGCAAGAAAGACTGGATGGTCAGGGCTAAGCCTGAGCCAGGGACTATGTCAGGAGCAGTGGAAATGGAAACATATGCAGGCCAGGCTCAGGCTGGACTCAGCACAGACCCCCTTACCCCTGACCTGGAGTGGGCACTGAAGTGGATGCTGGAGCATCAGCAGGCTCCTCTGCATTGCTAATCATCTTACTTTAGCCAATCTATTTCCACCAACAGAGAGAACGCCAGTCTCAGCCCCCTTGGTTCTGTGTGTGTATGTGTGTGCACACTCATGTCGAGATCCTAAGTCAGCTGTCCTCCTCTCGAGTTCTCTACCTTATTTTTTGAAACAGTGTCTCTCATTGCACATGGAGCTGCCAGTTAGACAAGGTTGGCTGCCCAGCTAGCTCTGCAAATCCTCCCATCTCTATTCCCTAACACAGGGGTTACAGATGCAGCTGTGCCGGGATCTGATCTCGGGTCCTCACGCTGCACAGTGGCATTCCATCCACTGAACTTTCAGGCTCTCAGTGATTCCCAGTGATATTCAGGTAGTTTTCATCCTGTTGGTCTTTTTTCTAATACTTCATTTTAATTTTCTTAAGATGTATTTTAAATCATCATACAAAAGAATGGCCTCATTATGACATTCTCACACACATATATAATTGAACTTGGCTCATCTTTGCCTCTCCTCCCTTTTTGTCCTCCCTTCCCCCTACCCCACTGGTCCCTTTCTCCTTGTACTTAAATTCCCCTTGCTAATACTAGAGAAACATGCACTGTCTGTCTGTCCTGGCTTGTTCCCCCTTCCTCCTCCTAGTCTTCCCCCATATACTCACTCTCCCTTCTATTTTTATGTCATATATCCATATGTGGGTGTATATGTATGTTTACATCTAGAATCCACACATATTGTATCTGTTTTTATGGCTACTTTTAACTGGAGGCAAGTAACAACAAAATTTCATTTACAGAAAGAATTAAATTAAAAATAGTAAGTTAATACTGGTGTGTAGGGCAAGACAGTGTAGAGGTCCCTCCAGCTTGTATTCTTGCTGAAGCCAGTTTAGGTTTGACCAGAATTTGATCTCCTTGATAGAAAATACCATGGAAAACTATCCAACTCTATTCTAGAAACCTGAGGTCAAGATGTCCTAGCTAACTTTTCTTGACTTCTGTTAAACTGCCTGCTTGTGCAAACCTTCCCTTGTAGCTGCCAAACAAGATAATAGGATGTGGTTTTTGCTTTTAAAAGACCCTTATCTTAAGTGCTCAGTGCTACACTTGGGTCCTGAGTACCTGAGTGTAGTCCCAGCCAGCTGGAATAAAGACTTTCAATTGGCTATAGACTGTTTCTGAGTAGTAATACAGAAAGGAAATATATGAATAGCAAAAATCATGAAAATGGCATTTAGTTGAGTAAACAGACCTTACATTGCTTTATGGGGCAAGGGAGACAAGAAAAGAGCATGTTCAGTTGGTCATGGTGGAGCAGGCCTGTAATCTCAGATCTTTAAGAGAGTGAGACAGTATGATTGATCGGTAAGTGCATCTGGCAACTTAGTGAGATCTTTTCCCTAAATAAAAAGGAAAAAGAAGTCTAAGGATATAGTTCAGTGGTAGAGACATTGCTGAGCATGGGTGAAGCTTTGAGTTCAGTCTCCAGCACCATAAAACCCAACCCAATCTAACCCAACCCAATCAAAGCCAACCTAACCCAATCAAACCCAACTCAACCAATCTCAACCAAACCAAACCCAATCAAACCCAACCTAACCAAACCAAACCACATAGGCAGGAACTGTTCCTGAGATATCTTTCTAAGAGCTTCAGTTATCTTGCATAAGTTAGTAGAATGCAGTGAGGTAAATTCTACAAACAAATGAGGCCGCTGTCTACCTGTGTTCCTTGTATCTGTAATTCAGGAAGAACTTTTGCCTGGGACAGGAGCATGGGCAGAGCACTGTGGTTCTCTACTGCGGATCTCCACACAATTTGTTCTAATCAGTTATTAGCCTCTTTGGCCATGAAGGAGCAAATCATTATGTCCCACCTTCATTCTCAGGTTTTTCATGAATGGGCTCTGGCTGCCTCTGGAATACATAGGGTTCAGCATCTCAGCCAACTTTCTTCAGAAACCAGTAGTACCAGCCTTCATTGATCAAGACATCTCTGAACTGATGGGCAGATGTTAACATCTGGGATTAATATGGAAATTTCCCCCTCTCAGTTATTTGGAGAATCTCATTAAGGCAGGTTTCCTTCAGGGAATTGATGCTTTAATATTCTGCATTGTCAGCCGAGGACCTGGATTTTATTTCTTGAATAATATTTAATTAAACATGCAGGCTTTGCTTTCCCCAATGCATCAGCAATCAGGGACCTGCGCCCACCTTACCACTCTCCAGCAAATCAGCAGAAAGCAAGGTTGGGGGCCACAGTACTGCTGAGCAATAAAGTTTATGGCCTGTGCCTTTGCTGTAATTACTACAGAGTCTTGCTGACTGGGCCACTTCAAGGGCCTGGCCAAGTGGCTGCCTGCTGTGAGTGCTGGTCCCCACACTGTGACATGCAATCTGCAGGAGAGACAGCCAGAAGGCGCTCACCCAGGGTCAGGGTGTAGCAAACCAGGGCCCAGGGACCATATCTGGCTCTGAGTCTATTTTTTTTTATTTTTATTTTTTCCATTGAAAGCAAATAACAAACTTTTTTATTCAATAATAGGGTAGGCCTTATATATCCTCCTCCCAGCGCCTAGTCTGTGTGGTCATCCCTCATTGGCTGGGCACGGTCAGGAACTCTGACAGTGACTGTTGCTAGGTCCTCAGGCAGACTCAGCATGGTCAGGAACTCTGACAGCAACTAGGAACTCTGACAGCTCCTGTTGCTAGGTTCTCAGTCAGACTCCAGGTTGGCTCTTAAAGAGTACATTATATGCGTGCCTTGGCTACTGATCTGAGCCAATTTCCTTGACCCTATGCCTGTCCTACTACAGTAACCTTTGTTGGTGTATATCACCTACCAAGATTCAAGAGGTCTCTTTTGATCAAACCTGATCCATTTTAACCTTGAAGGAATGCAGAGCCTCCTGTTTCCTATGGAAACACACGCAAAACCTTTTCCCCAGAGTAACATATTTTTGACTTCTTTTTTAAGGTTAAGGAATTCTTAAAATATCTAGGCTAGTTTGCTTCGGCAGTCCTTCTTTCAATCCCATGTCTCTTAGGAGCTGTCATTTGCTTATCAGCAATCAAAAAATTCAGGGTCAATACAGCAGCATACAGGATCCAGACTTCTGTGTGTTTCCCATCTCTACATGAGTGGGAGAACGAGGAGGGAGATACCATGATGAATGAAGACCCCAGGGGAATAGGAAGAAGCAGAGTTCTAGAGGGTCCCCAGAAATCCACAAAGATACCTCCACTGTAGACTACTGGAAATGGTCGAGAGAGTGCCCGAGCTGACCTGCTCTGGTGATCAGATAGCCGAACACCCTGGCTGTCATGATAGAACTCTCATCCAGTGTCTGATGGGAGCAGATGCAGAGATCCATGGCTGAGCCCCAGGTGGAGCTCCAGGAGCCCAATCGGCAGGAGAGGAGGGATTGTATGAGCGAGAGATTTTGAGACCATGATTGGGAAAAGCACAGGGACAAATAGCCAAACTAGTGGAAACACATGAACTGTGAACCAATAGCTGAGGAGCCCCCAACTGGACCAGGCCCTCTGGATAAGAGAGACAGTTGATTAGCTTGAACTGTTTGGGAGGCCCCCAGGCAGTGGAGCCGGGACCTGTCCTTGGTGCATGGGCTGCCTTTTTGGAGCCTGGGGCCTATGCTGGGACACTTTGCTCAGTCTTGGTGTAGGGAGGAAGGGACTGGACCTGCTTTGGCTGAGTCTACCAGCCTTGGCTGACTCCCCAGGGGAGACCTTGCCTTGAAGGAGGTGGGAATGGGGGGTGGATTGGGGGGGGGAGGGCTGGGAGGTGGGAGGAGGGAGGATGGGGGAATCTGTGGCTATTTTTTTTAAATAAAGTTTTATTTGAACAGGGCTATGCCTATTTCTTTATGATTGCTTTTGTGGGTAACAGACAGTCCTTGACCCTGCAGCGGCAGCAAGCAGTAGTCCTTTGGGCAGTCTTAGATTGAGGTAGGCTGGGTGCTTGCTCTGTGTTCTTTGGAGCATAGTTCCTGGATTCCCAGTGTCACAGTTTGCAGATGCCCAAGTCCCTCCTATAAAATGCCATAGTGGTTGCATATAACCTGCACATCTTACTCTTTATTGAAACCCGATTTCATACCACTTAGTGCAATGTGAGTCATGGACGTAGCTGCTAGACTACATTGTGAGGAGCATAATGACAAGAAAAAAATGTACGCACTCACTACAGGTACAATGCTCGCCCAAATTTTCTATCTACGGTTGGTTGAGCACATGAGTGAAGAGCCCGTGGAGGTGGAGGGCTACCTGTTCTCTCTGGAAATACACAAACTAAATCCTCCAAAGAACTGTGAGAGGCAGTGGGAACTGCAAGGGAGCCTGATAGGGAGCCTGCATTGAGTAAGGAGCAGGGTGGGGAGAGGTGGGGTAGGGGAAGGTGAGCTGAGGATAGGGGTAGGAGTGGAGGTGGGGATGGGGTGAGATGAGGGAGTAGGGGTAGGGATGGTGTAGACTATCTGGGGAGGCTCCAGGAGTAATCAGTTCAGAGCCAAAGCCTGTGGCTGGCAGCATCTCTGGGCAGAAGCTTTTCCCCTGGTAAGTTTCTGGCGAATCAGCGACTAGGAGAGATGACCGAGAGAACCTGTCGTTTATTTTTTCTTCCTTTCTTTCGGCTGTGATGAGAATCATTATAAGGTGCCCATGTTAGAATGGGGTCCCACACTGAGACACCTTGCCATCGGGCCCAGGGATGATGTAGGTATTAAGGTCATGGGGAGCGGACTTCCTCCCATACTGCTCCCCTCGGCCTTTCTTCTCCGTGTGTATTGTGACCGGGCAGGGTCTTCTCATCTGTTTGTAGAGGCATTTTGGTATGCACATGTCAGAAAAGCCAGGAGCTGTCACTGCAGTGGCCTTTAGCGGCAACCTTCTTATTAGAAACAGACAAAAGGTTTTAGTTGTTTTATTTAGCACAGAGCTGGAATTTATCAACCTCGTGTAACACATAAATACCATTGCAGTGTGGTCTTAAGGGAGTCTCTAGAGAGATTTTTAAGCTTTTTTTTTCCTTCCCCCCACTCTCCTAAGAAATTAGGTGAAGAGGAAACAGCTGAAGCATTCCAGATAGCAAGAGCAGCATGTGCAAAGGCCCCGGATGCAGGAGGAATGTGGTGAAATTAAGATAAAAGAAAGCATAATAGCTGGGGTTTAGGGAGCAGAGTTGGCATTGGGCAAGGGGGCACCATGTCCCAATCAAGTCCTGTCACTGTTGAGAGCTTACCCAAGCTATGGGCAGGAGAGAGTGTCAGTGGGTATCAACCTGCATACACTCTGCATCGTCCCCTCAGCTGCACGGGTGCACTGTGAATGTTGCCTTCCTCCTGGCCACAGCACTTCTCTCTCCCTTTATTCCCGTCATGGCAGGGGTCCCAACAGCTTCTACTTTATCTCTTCTGCATCTTCACTTGCTCCTTTCTTTCTCACTGGGGTCATACCTCCACATTATGAAGTCACTCAGGGGAGCAAAACCAGTGACTGCATGTCCATGCAAAGCATGGCTGTCACTTCAGATGGAATAAAAGAGTTTATTCTGAGCCAAATACAAGTGACCATGGCTCTGGGAACAGAGACTTGGGATGTCCTACATGACAGGTTCCACCAGGGAAGTGGCTACATGAACTTTCTATAGTAACAGAAGGAGAGAAACTCATAAATCATGTCATTTCCCAAACACATTGGTGGAGACATCAAGTAGATGGGCTATGACTAACCAGAGCGATCTCTGCTGTAGGTCTTATGCTACCCAATGACCAATGTAATTCTAGTTCTCAACCTGCAGCATTCCAACTCTCCATAGTGACAACGTCCTAGCTGGTCAGTCTACAGAATCTTCAACACAGGTGGGGCTGAACACTTTGCAGTTCATCCAAGGTTTTGTATGTAGCTGTGAAGAAGAGGAAATACCATGGCTGGGGTCTTGGAGGATGCCCATGAGACATGGTTGAGTGTTGGAAAGTCAGGGGCAGAAAAACACACATATAGTACAACTCTCTGTTAATAAGTGTTAATAAAGCACTATCCTCGGAGCCATGTGTGCATGTGACTGTCACAGTATAAGACAACCATGACTGTGAGAACTGGATGAGGCTAGCACCAATTAGAGGGAAGATCTGACAGGCCTGAGGAACTGTGAACTTACTAACAGTTGTGGGATTATTTTATCTATCATTTATCTGTCTACATATCTTCTACTATCTAACAATCATCTATCTATCTATCTATCTATCTATCTATCTATCTATCTATCTATCTATCTATCT
>CABHPQ010152622.1:20044-36594 GCA_902168405.1 Peromyscus aztecus
GTGCATGTTCACTCTCACTGCACAGTGACTAGGTGCATGTTCACTCTGACTTCTGCACCTGCATACTTTCTGTCTCCTGGTTCATCCAGTTCTGTTCTCCTGGGCTTTGCTGGGTCTCAGTCTTCCACTGGCCTCCTCCACAGGGCCTTTCCCACCATTCTCACTGTTTTCCTTTCCCCTTCCCCCTCTGCAGGTTTCACAGCGATCACAGCACCATGGGCTATTTTCAGGAACAATATGAAGAAGGACAGCACAGGAATCTAGACTGTATGCTGCTTCTGAATGAAGAGAGGGCCCCGGATCTGGTTTGCTGTGTGTACTTGGACTAACTGCTTAACTTCTCTAGGCCATTACTATAGTGAGAGCCCAGCTGACAGGCTCTTAGCAGTGCTTTTCCTTTTCATAGACACTTTTCCTAGTAAGCTGCTCACACACACACACACACACACACACACACACACACACACACACACACAATCAGCCCATTTTTTTTGTTGCCATGATGTCATATGTGAGGCAGGGCAACAGAAGGACACATGGCTTCTACAGTGCTGTGGTTTGGATGGGAAGTGTGTTTCCCCAAGAAAGGTTCATGGGTGGAAGGCTTTGGCCCCAGTGCAGTGTTCAGGGTGGAGCTTCTGCAGTGATGGCATCTTGAGGATGGTGACTTAGTAGTGGAGCACTCCCTTGATGGGTCGTACTGTGGCTGCATCACTGGCAGGTGGTAGAAATTGGGGTGTGGGACCTAGTTGGAGGAAGTAGTTCACCAGGGCTGTGTCCATGAAAAATATACCGTGTCCCTGGCACCTTCCGGTGTCTCTCTGCTGCCTGGCAACCATGAGGTGAACAGCTTCACCTTGCCATGATTTTCTGCCTCATTCAGAAACAATGGAGCCAGACAAGCCATGGACTGGGGCCTCAGAAACCAGGAGGCAAAGTATACTTCCTTCTAGAATGTTTCTCTCTGGCACACACCACAGTGATGCATTCACATGGAACTCAGTTTCCGAGGGTCAAGGGCTGGCACTGGCATTGGCTTGCTTTAGTGTTGGCAGAGTTCTGAGAATGTACACGGCCTCACCTGGCATGAAACGGAGCCCAGGGAGTGGGCATGACTGCATCTGTGTCTGCCTCTCTTTCTCTCCTATGCCACTGGGGGTCAATCACAGGGCTCCCCCAATGACTTCATCTAATCTTCTTCACTTTCTGCAGGTCTCATCTCGGAACATCACAGTCTGGTTAAGTTCCCACTCTCTCAGCCCTGCTAACATATGAAGTGGGGGATGAAGTTTCTGAGCGAGTTTTAAGGGACAAACTATATTCAAACCACAACACACACCAAGCCACCACACAGGCCAACTCTTCTTAGCGGCCACTGTTTTATTTTCATTATTTGTGTGTGTGTGTGTGTGTGTGTGTGTGTGTGTGTGTGTGTGTGTGTGTATGTGTTGTGCAAATACATGTTTATGTGGTATGTGCATGTGTGTACATGCCATAGGTCAATGTCAGGTATCTTTTACTATTGCTCTTCACTTTAATTTTGGAGAAAGGGTCTCTCACTGATTTGACCAGGCTGGCTGGCCAATGAGCTTTAGGTATGTGCTTGTCTCTGTCCCACCCAGTGCTCTGGCTACAGTCACACCCTCACCACCAAACCCAGCTTTTAAGTGGGTGCTGGGGTTCTGAACTTAAGCCCTTATGCTTGTGGGGAAGGCACACAACCAGCCTGAGCCATATTCTCAGCCTCAGAAGCATCTTCTTGGAGAAACCAAGTAACCTCATCATTTAGCTGCCTTCTCTGGCCTTGGTGTACCCATCTCTAAGCTGGGCTAACAATGTGCAACTCTTTAGACATTCTGAGGAGTAAGCGGGTTCATGCATGTGGACTGTTTAGCACATAGCCTGCGGAACCTACAACATTGATCATACTATTTTATGAATTATTTTTATGAAACTGGTGACTTAAGGATCAGAGACTCCTGGGATTAGAGATGCCTATGTTGAAAACACTTGCTTAGGTGTCTTCTGCTGAAATTTCTGTCACTGTTATGTCTCTGAATGTCTTTTGTTGTTCCTTGGGGTCAGCTATTAAGGCTCAGTCCTCTCTTTGTTCACTTCAGTGACACTGCCCATGAGGGGCATCTGGTGGCAGGGCTACCCAGTAGTGCTCTGGCTGACCTATGAGACTGTTCCAGGAAAGATGGATTCTATTCTGCTCTGGACATGCAGCTGGAGTCATAAGGATCACCCATCTCTTCAGCTGTCAAAGATCTTCCAGGTGCCTGCCCTGGTGGCAGTGTGGAAGCTATATTCTCCCTTGCTCCCCTTGCCCTAGCATGCTGTCATTTTGAGTTGTACCCACTTGGGAATCAGGAGAGTGTCTGACTATCTCAGGGGTGATGTCAGAAAGTGGGAAAGGAAGAAGAACCAGAAGAAATTCATGAAAGAGGACCTTTTAAAGTTGGGTGTCACATAGAGAGCCTAGTACCTTCAGACTGACAGTCTTGGGATTCAGTGCAAGATGACAACCTGCCTTGGGAATAGGTATATGACCGCAAGCTCATATATCATATCATATCATATCATATCATATCACATCATATCATATCATATCATATCTTATCATATCATATTTGTTCTTTGTGTTCTGTGTATGGTATGTTGAGTGTAGTATATGTAGATGTTAGGGTGAGTATGTATATGTGTATATGTGTGTATAGGTCCAAGGATGATGCCTTGTGTCTTTCTTTAATTGCTTTACACATTTTTTTTGATTTTACGTGTATGGGTGTTTTACCTATATGTATATATGTGTACAATGTGAGTGCTGATGTCTGAGGTCAGAAGAGGGCGTTGGATCCCTTGAAACTGGAGTTACAGATGGTTGTGAGTCCCCATAGAGGTTCTAGGAACTGGACTGGGTCCTCTGCAACAGCAGTGTACACTCTTAACCCTTGGGCTATCTCTCTAGTTCCCTCCACTTCTTGAGACCAGATCATCAATTCAGCTAGGCTGCTGTCCAGTGGACTTCATGGATCCTCTTGTCTCTGCTCCCGTAGTACTGAGGTTATAGGCACTCACCACCATGCCTTTCCTTTTCTGTAAATTCTGGGGCATCTGAACTCAGGTTCTCATGCTTATGTGGCAGGCACTTACTGACTGATCCATCTCTCCAGCCCAGGAGGCCAGCTCAACTTCACAACTTGCTGAGGGCTGTGGCTGCCATTGGAAACATAGATCTACATAGCCCAAATTCTCCCTGTTGTGTGGTTTGCTCCTGCAGCCTGGGCACTTGCCAGGCCACTTTGCTGGCTTGCTTCCTGTCTCACCGCCATACCCCCACCCATTACATCAGCAAGGCCGTCCCTACTTCTTCACCTGTTCTCTTGTTTCCCACCCTGTAGCCATAGACATTTGTGAAAAGTTGATTACTTCCTTCTTGTGGCTTTCTGGCTAACATGCAGGCTCTATTTGAGCAGGAACTGAGTCTGTCTTCAGCAAAAGATGCCCTGCTTTTAGGGGCCTCAGAAGATGGCTCAGTGGGTAAAGCACTTGGCATGAAAGTCTGAGGACCTGAGTTCAGGTCCCCAGAACTCATGAACAATCCAGGCACAGTGGTGTATGGCACCCACATGTGGTGGCAAGAGTTTCCACCTAAAACCTGAGAGAGCTTAAGAAGAGATTATAAATGTAGCTAAGAGTATCTTCCTAGCTCATGTCGCTCATGGTGGGTCTAGGTACAATGATGTGTCCCCTGGCTGTGGTGGGTTCATGGTGTGTGGGCTTGACCTGCAGCATGGTGGATTCCTGCTGTGGTACACAGAGGTGTCTCCAAGCTGCACATTATGCTGTGTGGTGGATTTAGCCTTTGCTAGTACAGACAAAAACCAAAACCAAACCCAAACAAACAAAAAAACAGTGAGAGAGAGAGAGAGAGAGAGAGAGAGAGAGAGAGAGAGAGAGATTTCTGGGCTACACACTGCTTTGATAGAAGCATAGACCCACTGCCTCCCAGAGTCAGCAGACAGCATGGCTCCCAGAGCTGGCAGTGAATTATCTCCACCATGTTGAAAAGCTAAAGTGGGTGGAGTCAGCAGCCAAGGCTGCCACTTCAATCCCAAAAATGCAGTTTAGCAGTTTAAAATCTCTCCTGGTCATAGAAGGATTATAGGTTCACAATAAGGCAGATTCAGATGAAATAAGTCTTTAAATGGTTTACAATGTGTGTAAAAATGTATGTAGGCTTAAAAGAAAGAAAAAAAAGGAGGATAGACACTTAAATAAAAAAAAGTAGATAGTTTTAAAAAATAAACTCTTTAAAAGAGTAAAAGTAATATAAAAACATAAGCCACTTAAAGAAGGAAATCACACAGAGAGCTGAATTACATTGTCTTTGGGATTTTTAACTGCAGAGAGACATTTGATTGTAAAAGCTGCTGAGTTAAATCAATATGTATATTTTAAAGATATCTTGATTTCAAAATCTATGTCTAAGGATGTGTTGCTTTGGAAAAGAGGTTCTGCTTTTGTTTCCACAGAAGATGAGAACCTGTGGATTGCTTCCAGGCTAACATGGTTTGCCCGGCCAAGACCCCCTGAAAGGTCTCCAATGACACCATGGACCAGATCATCCAACTTCCAAAATCAACTTCAAGGCAACTGACTCAGAGAATATAGCCTTACCGACTTACAGTCAGGACTTGACCATAATCCTAAAATTTTCTTTGTGTCCCCATAAAATTACCAGCACCCTCAATCAGCAGGAAGTAGCCTAGAAAACTATGTCCACATTCTCAAAAAATGGCTTATGGATGTTTGTCTTTGTTTAGGTTGTTGGTTACAAATTGTTAATGGTCATAGTCAATCTCTTTCTAAAAAAAAGAAAGGGGGATATGATATAGGTATTATGTTTGTACGGCTCATTTAAAATGTATAATTAAGAAATACATATTAATTATTAGTCATCCATGATAATCAAACTTATAGTCATATTAGTTAAGTTTTCTAGGTATACATCATTATATTTCAGATAGATAGGTAATCTTCAAATACTTCAAAGACCTACAGAATATGTCATTTAAGATGTTTTAAAAACTTAGACTTTCTGGACAGTGAGACACATCTGCTCCTGGTAGCACCAATTTATTTCAAAGAGAAAGATGGGCATTGAAGATACTCTATATGGAGTTTATCTTATTCTTGGCAAAAATAGCCATTTGGGCAAAAAACTGTTCTTGCCTGGACTGCTTGACAAAATGTTGTATAAAATGGATATGCAGGACCCATAGGAAGGTGACCACTGAACTTTGCATGATGAAATGGTCTTTCAGGTTCCTGCTTCACAGAGGAGACTGCCAGATATTCTACAGGACACATGGAGAAGTGGCTGAAAAACTCAAGGCCTATAGGTTGAAGATGGATGCCCCAACATTGCAAACAAACTTTAGGTGACTGTCTAGGTGGCAGTTGTCTCTGTCATTCTAGAGTTTTGAAAGTTGCTTACAATGCATTTCCTGTTTACTTAGGTAATATATCCTTCTGGGGTCTTTGATGTAGTTGAAGATTAGACAGTTATAATTATAATTTTCCTTGGTTATGATAAAAGATAAATTAGATATGAAACCTTAGACTCACAAATATAGGATAGATAGGATATCTTCTTTAATTTTGCCAACTACAAATAAACTAGATATTATAACTATAATTCTTGCTTAATATATGTAATTTTACTAGGTTAAAATTGAAACCTTCCTTTTGTTTAGAAAGAAAAGGGGAAGTGATGGGGGATGTCTTTTTGTATGCTGTGAAAATATGTTGCTCTGATTGGTTGATAAATAAAGTCATTTGGCCTATGGCAAGGCAGCTTAGAGGCAGGTGGAAAATCCAAACAGATAGGAGGAAGGAGAAAGACAGAGCAGAGGAGATGCTGCCAGCCACTGCCGTGAGAAGCAAGATGTAAAAGTACCAGTAAGCCACAAGCCACTTGGCAAAATATACATTTATAGAAATGGGTTAATTTAAGATGTAAGAACTAGATAACAAGAAGCCTGCCATGGCCATAGTTTAAAAATAATATTAGCCTGTGTGTGTTTATTTGGGTCTGAGTGGCTGTGGGACCAGTGGGTGAGAGAGATTTTTCCTGACCGCAGGCCAGACAGGACACAGGAAAACTTTCAGCTACAGGTATACCTGTAATGCTAGCATGGGGGTAGACGGGTAGAGCTAGATGAACCCAGGTGCTTTCTGGCCAGCTCTTCTATCCAAAACTGACAATTCTAGATCTAGTAAGAGACCTTGTGTCAAAAAATAAGGTAGAGAGAGTGTTTGAGGAAGACATCTGATGTCAACCTCTGACTATTGTCCATATGTGGACACACACACGCACACACGTACACAGACACATGCACACACATATACACATGAACATGTACACATGCACAAACAGACATATAAATAGACACACAATGCCCTCACTCTAACATCAAATGGAAGCCAATTCACATCTGTGGAGTGACTGAATAGATGGTTGGTTGCGTGAGTGGATGACAAAACAATTCTATCCAAATATGCTTCAGCGCTAAATTATGCTAGTGAAGTCATTGTTCTGGAACTATTCATTGCACTGGCCCCTCCCTGGCCCTGCAGCAGCGCCCTGACCTTTTCAGTGTTCATAGTCTGTGCTTCTGTTTCCTCATGACTTTTCAAGGTGCTTTGTATCTTGTGCCTCTCTGCCCAGCATAGCTCTGCACAGACCTGGGCACAAGCCACCTTCTCAAGGACATTTTCTTGTTATTCTGTCAGCCCCTCAGGAGCCTGTACACACCATGGGAGGAGAGACGCAATAATACCAAGATTGAATTTCCCTCCAGCCGGGAGGAACCTGGGGATTAAAGTCAGATTTAATTTGATTTTAGGTTAATAACATATTGTGACATTTGCTATGCACCCCGATTGCGGGAGACAAATTCCTACCTGTGCTGGGATGCACACAGGGCTAGATCTTACACAAGGTGCCCAGACTGGCTCTTGCTTCTGCTCAGCCTCAGACTAATCTATTCTGACCAGCTGTGCCCTCTCCACCCAGTCAGTCCTGTGTCCAAGAGGCTACAAACGCCTAGGGGGCACCAATGCTAATACAGAATATTGCTGTTTCCTACCAGGGTGGTGGGTACATCTCTTCACTGGCCTGAGGTCCCCAGTTCCATCTATTTTCGTGCATATGACATCATCTCATTTGTCTTTATGACTGAATAGAACTCCTTGTGTTTACACGGCATTTCCTTTATCATCTGTTGCTGGGCACCCAGGCTGAGTCCATAACTTAGCTGTTGTGAGTAGCACTGAAATAAATACTACAGCAGCAACTTCAAGAGTGAGTCCCTCTGGAGAAAGAATAATCCTAGCTGGAAAGTTCTAGTTTCTTTCTTAAGAACTGAGTCTGGGAGGCACATGTTAGAATTACATGTGTGCCAGTGTCTGCTTGTAGAGGGCATTCATTGGCTCACTGAAACCAAACACTTAGAAAGTTGTACATTCAGATGTGACCATGTCTGGATGTTCAAGGTCATCGGGAATCTGCCATGCCCTTTGGTTCAGCTTTCCTCTGTTGACATAGGGTGTCTTGGAGATTCCCACCACAGAGCATCTACTCCACTATGGCAGATTTATAGCCACCAACTTGGTGACCTCAGGGTCCCAGAAAGTCTCTGCTCAGGCCACAACCACATGGCTGGCAGCAGGGAAGGAGCCTCCAGAGGACAATCTGGGTGTCCTGATGATGGAAGGGACAGAACTCTGACCAACAGATCTCAGTTCTCCAGGGATTCCTCAGACATGGCCTGGAATTTGGCTCTCAACCCCTCCCCTTCCCATCTCCTGCCATTCATCCCCGTGGCCTTTGAGGAGGATACATGGCTGTCTCCATCTCATCAGGGCTATCGACTGCCTGTCAGAGCCCCACATAGCTCTGACACTGGAATCTCATTAACACACGGTACAGCAGAGCCTCCTGGAGCACCCATCCCCTGCTGCCACCCCTGCCCCCAGCAGCTCTCTCCTGTTCTCTTTTGTGTGATGGATGACCTGGGGACTTGGTTTTAGTTCCCTCTGAGGTCATCCGAGTGTTCTCATTCTCTCTCTCTCTCTCTCTCTCTCTCTCTCTCTCTCTCTCTCTCTCTCGTTTTTTTCTTCTTTCTTTTTTTTTGTTTTGTTTTTGGAGACAGGGTTTCTCTCTGTAGCCCTGGTTGTCCTGGAACTCACTCTGTAGACCAGGCTGGCCTTGAACTCACAGAGATGTCTGCCTCTGCCTCCCAAGTGCTCGGATCAAAGGTGTGCATCACCACTGCCTGGCAGATTATTTTCTTTTTTTCTTGGGACAGGGTCTCACTATGTAGACTTGGCTGTCCTAGAACTCACAGATACACCAATCTCTGCCTCCTGATTGCTGGGATTCAGGGTGTGTACCACCACACCCAAACTGAGCCTTTTTTTTTAAACCTGTGAAGTGCGGTGATGATATTTTATCCCTGAAGGGCTTAGGCTGCACTTACAGCACAGCCTGGGAGGAGGCTGGCAAATGGGGTGGTCCCAGAAGAGAGGGATGCAGTGGTAAAAGACACACCTTCAGTTCTCTCAGCATTTACCATGTACCAAACTCAGCTAGTTACATTATCTGTATTTCTTAAAATTCTCATGGCAACACTTCGAAGGGACTCACAGCCAGCTCTCTGGAGAGGAGACCAAGTCTAGAATGGAGGAGTGACATGCCACAGGTCATACACCTCACACACATCAGAGTATGAGGGCACACACGTGTGTGACTCCCAATCAATCATGCACTCTCAGTCAGGAAAGCACAGCCCTGGGACCCTCCGGTAATCCCCCCTTTCCCTGTCTGAGCTTTGGCTCCTTCCTAAAGTACTCTGCTCTCAACAGAGATGGCTCTTCTGCTGTTGATTTAATATTTTTGGAGGAAATGGGCCAAACTATTTCCCTATTAAACGTTACAGTTTCTCGGAGCTTCACCCTGGCTGCATGTGGCTTTATGGAGAGCGTGGGTTTCTGGGTGGATTTGCCTGTAGTTGCCCAGAGTCATGGCTGCCTGCTTCCCAACTCTCTTGACACAGTCCACCTGAAGTCCTGTGGGGTCTGCATCTGTAGCAAATAGAAAGTCCTCCCTAAAATCAGGCAGCGAGAAACCGATTCTTATTATCAGGAAAAAGTGAAGAGGTTCGTTCTTGTGAAACAACATCCAAGCTTGAGTGGGCTGTTTCCTCATGACTTTTCAAGGTGCTGAACCTGCAGCTCAGCTGCGTCATCAGCACACTTAGCATTAGGTACAACACCTCACAGCCCTCAAAGGCTGCTGCAGCTCCGGGCAGGCACAGCCTCAAGAAGGAAGTAAGATTTAAAGCCCACTGAGTCTGTTTTCTTTTCCAAAGGCCCAGAAACTTCACTCCCTCTCTTTTCATATTTATTGATCGTGGCTGCATCCCGTGGTCACCCTTGTCTACAAGGAAGAACAGAGGTGTTTGGGAATGTCCCCCCTTCCAACCAAAACATAATGGAGATTCACATAGGGGAAAAAAAAATAGGTGGGCGGTGTATTAGGCTTATTGGTTCTCCTCTAGCTTCCAAACATGGAGCGAAGTCGCGGTTTCTCTACCAACATCAACACTGAGGCCTTTCCTTTACTCTTGAGTTCCGAGACAGCCCGGTGATTGGTGTTTCCGTATTCCCTCTTTGACCCCCACCCCCACCCCTCACACAATCTACTTTCTGTACTGTGGCTTCATAAACCATTAACCCAAATCTGTCTCTCCCCCACCAGGGAGCGAACTGAGTGGGACCCCGTGTTGGGGTCTTTACCGCTCTTAAGGAACCAGCAAGGACCATCGGTCTACCTGCCAATCAGGCTCCTGCCTGCCAATGAAGCTCCTCCAGCAGTAGTGCAAGGAGGGGCCAGATTGGGTTTCAGTGTGTGAGTCTCTTTCTTTGCTCCCAGGGCCGGGTTAGTGGGTTAGACGTGGCTGGAACTCTTGGTGGGGAATCAGTGTGGTCAAGCTGAGGAGCCCACAGTGGCAGATAGTTTTGGAGACCAACATGGCAACTTTCTAAGAGCACTGGGGTTCGAGGTCTGTTCCAGCCAGTCTGCCTCCTAATATCTGAACTGAAGACTCATATTCTGTCCTGTCTTGCCTTGTGTAAATAAACCAATTTACCTCTCCAGAGGGCTCTTTTTTTTCCTTTCCATTGTGCGAAACAGGAGGGTTCCCACGGGGGTGAGGGCCCTGCGACGGCATTAGTGGCTTTTTAGAAGAGGGAGGGAACCAACACTAGCTCCCTGCTCAGTCTTACAGTAACAAGAATATTTACGAGATGCTGCCCACGCTCTTTGGCTTCTCAGTCCCCAGAACTGAGAGCTCAGTAAACCTCTGCTCTTTATGCAGTACCCAGTCTGAGGCACTGAGCCCTAGTAAACGAAAACAGACCGAATAGTTCCCTTCTTTGACAGACTTATTTCTGGTCCTAAGAACCCACTTTGGCTTGTTTTTAAAAGCTAGTTCAAGATAGACATATAGGTTCACATATAGTTGGAGGAGCAGATGCCACCTGTTTGGGGTCAGCCTCTCGGGTCTTTCTGTAACCATAACCTCTTAGCTGCTTTTTTAGCAGAGGCCCTGGCACAGTGAGAGGACTGTGCATGGGCCAGTGTGTGCACTTGACTTTGTGCTGGTCATCTCTGCGTTGTCTGGACCTCTCTTCTCTGGTGAACTGGATGGGAAAAGACAACTTCTATTAGAGCTCCTCAAAGTAGCGAAAGGTCAAGGACTTCTAGAGAAAGTCCAATTATCATCACTTTGTCATTCCCCTTCAATCAATGTCTTCCACCAGACACAGCCAATAAACTTGGGGTCCTCGTGGTTTGTGGCAGGGCATGTGTCTTGGGCCTATGCCTATTCCCCTGAGTAAGATATAGATCCTATAAAGAGACCAAGGATTAACTTCTACCCCCACCTCCCACTGAAAAATCGCAGAGGAAAGACTGTGGCTGTGGCTGTGGCTGTGGATTCCAATCCTCTCAGCTCTTTACATGATTTTTCTTGTATTCTACTGGTTAGTTGGAGATACTTTAGAAGATTTATAACATTAAGTAGGTTAATTATTTCCAGAAAGAACCAGAAGTTTCCAAACTGCTTCTGTCAGTAAATTTAAAATACAATAAATAATTTAAGTCCCAATTTTCTCTCCACAATGAAGAATTAAGAATCTCCAATTTGTCAAATTTTCTCTAAAAAAAAAAAAGCTTCAATTTCTTCCTCTCCTTCTCCTTCCCTGACCTCAAGTCTTGGCAGAATGCCAGCCCAGCCCACCGGGTCAGACTGGCCCTGGTATGCCTACTGGGATTGCTTTCTAGCCGGGAGTGAGTATTTTGTATTAATTAGGGTTAGTTTCAGGGACCTTAAAACCCTTCAGATTTTTCTCCTTGTGATTAGGAGATGTGAGATATTTATGGTCATTTTCCAGATGAAAAAAACTGAGACAAAATGAGGCTTAGAAATATGAACAGGTACACCTCCTACCACCCCAGTTTGTTTCCTGCGGCACGGAGTCTAGATTCCATGTATCTAATTCCAAAGAATCTGATGAGCTGGGTTGAGCAGGAAGCACAGTTGCCTGTGGGGGTAAAAGCAGGACCTGAAATAAGAAGATTATGCACATGGTTTAAGGGGACAGGGAGGGAAGTTTCAGTGGGAAGCCTTCAGCATCCTCAGTTGAAAACACTAGGAAAATGATGGTGAGGGGCCTGGAAGTCAGAACCTGGGTACAAAATGAGAGCTGAAGATGAGGGTCACCCCTTGGGGAGAGGAAAGGGACACTGTACTCTCAGTGTCTCTCAAGATTCTGGCCTGCGTCTCTATAGCTGGAATGCAGCTAGAGGACTGAGTTCAAAGGAGTCCCACTCAGGCAGGCCAGAGGAAACTGCCTCTCCAGCTATTGATCAGACCAAGAAGTACAGAGAGTTACTTGAGGTGAGTGGGCAGGTGGCTGGTAGCTGATGAGCACAGGTTCAACTCAGTTGGAATTCATGAATTTGCCACTTTGCATACATGTAATTTATGTATATCTACATGTTTCTTCTCAGTCTAGACCTTGTAGATTGCACACAGAGTGGGTTTTTCTGCTTATGATTTGCCTTCATTTTATTTTGGAGCTCTAAGCCTACAGGACCCTGACACATGACTTCCTGTGACCTGCTGAAGAACCCAGAGCGGTACAGCTCCACTTTGCAGATGAGGAAACAGCAGCCAGGGTTCATGGGACTTATGAATTCCTGGGGACTATTGAACAGCTGGGGAAAGCATCGTCAAGTCCTGGGGTGAAAAGCAATCACCAGTCGAGTAGTACTTAATAGTTTTACATTCTGTGGTCACAGTTACCTGCCGTTACTGCAGATATTAAATGGAAAATTCCAGAAATAAGCAATTGCTAAATTTTAAAGTGCATGATGTTTTGAATAGCATGATCAACTCCTATGACATCTCTTTTTATCTCACCTCTGGTGTGAGTCAACCCTTTGTTCAGTGTGTCCATGTGGTATATGTCATCCATCCAGCAGTCACTCAGTAGCTGTCTCAGCTATGAGACTGACGGTTGAAGCATTGCCATGCTTATATTCAGGGTTTAATGCTCCATGTGGTACAGGGCGTTTGTTTGGGGTCTTGGGGTATGCCTCCTGTGAGCAGGAAAGGGCTAATGTGTCCCTGTGTGAGGGAAAGGGGAAGAGAAAAGGGCAGGAAAAAGCCAACCGTGAGAACTGGCACAATCCGCATGTCCTCTTGCAGCAGTAGTACACCTGTGTTCTCAGGGACACTCAGGTGACTTGGAGGTTTCCCAGCATTTCTCCAACTTATCTAAATAGCTCTAGTTTTGTGTGCTGTAAACACACTGGGATACTATGTGAGCTCTCCCATGGTATGGTTTCTGCTGCATAGATTCATGACCTAACATTCTCAAGCTTATAATCCTTCTGGGTCTGGTGTCTGCTCCCTTTCTCATGGTACACTGTTTCCCATTTTGTGATTGCTGGATTGAGAACCTCTTTAGTGGCACTTACCTATGGGACCCCTGTGTGATCAGGTGTGGCAGTACATCTTGCTTGCTCATGGATATTTTTTACTTTAAATTATCCAGGGATCCTAGCAACCTAGGGTTAGATTTTATGTTAATTGATCTGTTTAGGAATACAGAGTAAACTCAAGTTCCAAACTGGTATGAGGATCAAGACAGGAGTGAGTCTTGGGTTGCTCCATTACAGCTCCTAATTTTGGGGGGTGCAGTCCTTGGGATGCTCCTGTTTTTGTCACGTGTCTACAGTCTAATGTCTTTGCTTTCTGTGTTCAGAGCTTCACACTAGTCCCCTACGTGTGTTTATCATGCCATCTTGCTTGATTATTGTAACTGACCCATATCCCTTACACTTATATCTTACACTCCCCATCCCTCATATCACCCTGGACTTCTTGTCCATTCCATGGAGGTTGTCCAGATATTGAGATTAATGTCTGTATATTTATTGCTAAATTCAGGCTGTTTCATTCCACAAGGGTTTCCAACTGATATTCTCTTACTTTTGTTGGAAATGATGGGCCTTTGATTTCTCTTTGAAGGAAAGGTTTCATGTCTCAAGAAGCAGCCTTGCTTAGAGCAAGGATTTGTTGGTTTTTGTCCAACAGGATGACTTTACAAGTGAGATTTCAGCTTCCAGGATCAGAACCTTTGGTTACATTGAGCCACACCACACTGCACATTTTACTCACATGAACTGCAGTGTATGCTAGTGTAAGACCACACAGTGATTCAACTCAGGAAATACAGATTGGTAGGAAGCCATGAACATGTCACAGGAAATGATTCCCAAGCTGGCCCCTGGACAAGGTGCCTTGGGATTACCAAGGAGAGTCAACTATCATGGATTCTTTCCCTCTCCCAGACTGTCCAGTGAGAAGTCTGGGAATGAATACACGTTTTATATCTTCCTTAGTGGTTCTGACACTTAGTTTTATTTGTGAACCCCGGTCTGGGCCATGCTTCACCCAGAGGAGCCCCATTCTGCAGCTCTAGCTGGGATATCCTTCCTATACTCGTGGAATTCTAGGCACAAGGAATGGGCAGCCTTACATCATTCCACGTCCATTAGCCTGCTTCCCATTTACTTTCCAGGTTGCACTGACACTACTGCATACTCAGGCTTTCTCACGTTCTCCTGAATGATTCCTGAAGGGCCACCAGGCCACCCCAGCCTCTGCTGCTCCCACAGCAGGCAGACACTACCACAGTCTCTAGTTGCTCTTTCCTATGCCAACCACAACTCTGGTATTTCCCAGCACAGAGGGAAAAGTGTCCTGAAAGAAGATCAACTTGTGCCTGGCATGGCCACTCCTATTGGAAACTAACTTGCTTGTGCAAGGAACATCAGAAGACAAGGCAGATGAGCAGACACACTGTGCTCTGGAAGGTTTGATGGGTCTTCAGAGGTGGAGGCTGAACAGAGGAGGGGTGAAGAAGCTCTCCAGACTCCTGGGAATGCTGTCTCACATATTTGGAAATGGAGAACTTTACCTTCTCATCTGTCTCCTAGAAAGGTTATCATTAATACACTCCCCATGCCTGCTTGGAGAATCCCTTCCATCCAGTGCTGGCTGGCCCACCTGTTCTCAGCCCTTAGAAAGAAGTTCATCCTGGAGCTTTCCCTCTGCTGTGTGTTAGGTAGATGATGTGGCAATGCAACACCTCTAGGCATCGGTTGGGCAGCAGGTCCATGTGCCAGGCTCTGCTCTGGAATGTGTACACGGTGCATGAGGTTGCATGTTGCTATGTCACATTTACATATTGTTAAATTCTTGACACAGAGATCAGAGGAAGAAATATTGGAAGATAGTGTTATGTACCAGTGACTCAGAGGAGGAATTGAGGAGAGGGGTGACACATGATAGGTAGATAGATAGATAGATAGATAGATAGATAGATAGATAGACAGACAGTCTGAACACATCATATGAGAACAGCCATGCTTACATATATTGTTACAGAAATGCATGCCAATGTAACACTAAAGTAGCATTTAAGGATTTACAACATTTGTTATCATAGAATTACCATATAGGATACGTAAGGACATGCTACTGCAGTGGGTATTAGTTGCTGTACTACTACATTCATGAGCATTGCTGTCATAGTATATCCTTGTCTGTTCTATATAGTAGTTAGTGCAGATGTTGTACATCCTTGATCTTGCTCTAGTGTTACATTGGCATGCATTTCTGTAACATATGTAACCACGGCTGTTTTCACACATTTAGAAGACAGCATGGGTTCATGGCAGACATTTCCACTTCCTGAGGACTTTTCTTTTTGACTCTGTGGGTCAGCTGAGTTCAGGCAAGTGGCAAGTGGCAAAGGTGACAGGGGAGACGAACCTCACCATGGAGCAGGCTCTGTAAAGTTCACCACATTCAGCGGGGAGAGGGGTGTTTGCACGACTAGTGTCTGAACCTCTACAAAGGGAACTGCTTCAGGTCCTCTGAGCAGGGTCTTCCTGTTTATACCTAATACTTCATTTACAGATCTTTAATTCCTTGACACAGAGACCAGAAGAAGAAATACTGGAAGATAGTGTTTCAGGCCAATGACTCAGAAGAGGGTTAAAGGAGGAGGGAGGGAGGGGAGGGGAAGGGAGAGAAGAAGGGAAGAAGAGAGATAGATAGAGAGAAAGAGAGAATATCAGAGACACACCAAGAAAGATACCTGGAGAGACATAAAGAGAGAGATAAGGAGAAAGACAGAGACAGAAACACATACAGACAGACAGACAGAGAACCAATTCTGGAAGACTTGTTAAAGCCCAAGGTTTGTTTTCGGAATCCCCAGAAGCCTGTGTGATACCCAGTCCTTGTTTCCAGAGCACCCTCTACATTCCATGGACCATCATTGCCTCAAGAATTCAGTTCTCGTGCTGGGAAATCTACTAACTTTGTCTGGTTTTCCCAGGGGCAGACCATGGTGCAGGGAAGGAGCCGTATCATTTACCTGGGAGGTGGATAGGGAAGTGGGGGTATGAGATAGAAAAGGAGGGAAGCTAGTGAGGGATGTGCCAATAAGTAGGAGGGGGCAAGTAGAGGCCAGTCCTGCCAAGGGATTCAGGGAGAGTGTGGAGAGCATCTCAGTGACCTCAACACAAAGGCCAGGAGTGAGAGCAGCTACCTGCCTTCTCCTAGTGGCCATTGTGTACAGGCTGCTCCATGAAAATTGATAGGTGCATAGGAATGTGACGGACAGGTGAGAGGATGAGTGAGGGGATGAGCAAAGCCTTTTGGAATCCTCTCATAGTCTCACCTGTTATCAATCATTCTATCTAAATATCTATCATATACCTATCCATCTATTACTCTGTGTGTCATCTGTCTATCCATCAATCTGTCTATCATCTGGCTTTCTATCATTTATCTATCTATCTATCTATCTATCTATCTATCTATCTATCTATCTAT
>CABHPQ010152623.1:0-28406 GCA_902168405.1 Peromyscus aztecus
ACACACACACACACACACACACACTATATTAAGTACGTATAATCTGAGAATGTTTGAGGATTTAAAATTCATCAGGGAGAAAGAATATCTATTGAGTGAATATATTTCAGAAGCAAAATGAAACACAAAACAGCAAATAGCATGGTATTTAAGAGAGGACAAAGGCTTTCATCACGTTATTCCATTAAACACTGTAGATATTATCAGCCAAACAAGGAAAAGAAAAGCTATTATTTATTTTCATACAGACACTTTATATCCTCAGGGCTCTGTAACACTATCTATAGAGATAGGGCCTGTCCCCGTTAAGCCATTCCACTCTCAATCAACACTCACAACCATCACCCACCCAACCACAAAGAAGCCAGGTTCACTGCTGTGAGGGACAGGGTGGTACAAATGACAACAGATAAGCAGTGAGCCCGACCCCAGACTGATTCAGATTCAAAGAACAAACTGTAGCATTTGATTAATATGCCAGCTCTTCTGTCATGCCGACTGCAAAAGAAACTTTATGGAAAACTAGCTCCTTGAGAAACAGGTCTAATTAATTCAGTTACATAAACGCCAATGGAATATGGGGCGGGGGAGTAGAGAGAGCTAGAGAGCAAAAGAGTATACAGAGGAAGGTAAGGGTGAAGGGGGCAAAGCAGAAGTGGATTCAAAGGAATGAATCAGGGAGTGTGAAAAGGATGCCTTTGGAAACTCTGGAGTTCAACTTGACAGTTCAGAAGCTGTGTTCTGTTTAAGGTGACATGAGTGGAACATATTTATATTTTGATAGGATCCACTGTCAGTGACATCGATAAATTAATAGACGGCCTGTGTGAGCCAGTGAGATGGCCCAGTAGGTAAAGGCACTTGCCTGACAACCTGAGTTTGATCCCCAGAATCTCCCATGTGCTGTCTTCTGACTTCAAAATGCACCTGTGCCACGCATACCACACACACACACACAAAATAAATCAATAATTTTTTAAGATGGCTTATGGTAAACAACTCTGCAATCCATACATTGCTTAAGACTAGACCAACCCCTAAGCCATTTGCATTAATACTCTAAAGATTTCTACAAAATATGATTTTACTAAGTACCATGTTCATGATACATATATTGTGTTTACTTTAAATTATTCATAATAAATTGTGATAATAAAGATATTATCTTACTACCATTAATTACTACCCAGAAATTCAGATGCAACCAAAAAGTAAATTTCAAATACATCATGCAAAGCTAAAGCAGACAGACTCCAGGAAGCTACATTCTAGATGGTTCTATTATATGATACCCCAGAAAAGGCAGAATTTTAGAAAGCGAATCAGTAGTTTCCAAGAGCTGAGCATGAGAGGTAAGTAACATGAAAACCTGGGGGTGTGGTGGGGGCGCACAGGGAGATAGAACTGATTTGTATGTTGACTGTAGGGATAGTTACATTTGTCAAAGCTAATGAAATTGTAAATTGTAAATCTGTGAGTGAATTTTGCTGTATGAAATACAAACAAAAACTTTAAAAAAAAAACCCAAACACACAACCATTTCCAGTTATCACTTTGGCTGTCATTTTTCTTGTACTGAATATTTTTTTGTTATTTCATTCATTTCTACTAAGATCATTTAAAAAATGACAAAGCTGTTAACAAATGTTTAAAAAAAAACCAAATAGTTAATTAGGAACCACAGATTGACAAAGGCTATGAAGTTGCTCCTTCCGAATTCAAAGGGAGATGAAGTTTTGGAATCCTAGTCTCCAGTGAAATATATCTTTGAGATAATTACAAGATTCAGAAGTCCTTGAGCAATGTATACTGATGTCAGTTAAGGGATGGCTTGGTGCTGGACCAGTTACCTTAACACCTCACACTGTGGGAAACTGTACTACATAATGGCGACTCTTGAGGGGAAGAGATGGCACTCACAGCATTTCCAGTACTTAACACAGCAGGCACTTCATAACAGCACCCATAAAATGAACAGAAACTCCCTATAGTGTACTCACATCATCCTCTAGGCCAAAAGTTCCTGAGGCTGCTCCGTTCATCCCAGGACAGCTGGGTCCTTCATTTAGCTCTTCCATGCCGAGAACTGGCAGCCATCACTCTCCTGGTTATGAAGCCTGGTGTGCAAGTTCATCCTTTCTCTATTCAGCACTGTTCACGACGTCTTCTATCAGTTTAGGTCTATTAACTACTGCGTATGGGACATGGGTTCAGATCTCTGGCCAACCCAGTTGTTGCGAGGTGAGATGTAATTCTATTGGAAAGCATCCAAACTTTTCAAAGAAACCTACAGAGACACGAAAGGCTAAAGTAGCATGACACCTGAGACTTGCTTTGGCATTCTTAGGAAGGAGGAAGGGGGAGGAAGGGGGAGGAGAGCGAACAGGGCTATACAACAGAACAAGGGTCGGTCAGAGACGAAGCAAACAGAGCAGCATTCTGATGATTCTATACCATGGAACTGAAAAGTATTGATAACAGAACACATTAGAAAGAACCACTATTTCTAGTATGAAGCTTTTGCCTTTAGGGCTCTTTCTAGGACTGAGTCTAGAATTAATGCTCTTGAATTTACTAGCCAGTCTATGAGCAGTTTCCTTTCACTCCTGTAATTATCATGTGTCAATTAATATGACTTGGGTAATTATAATGTTGAGACTTATGTCTCAAAATTATTTATATCAAAAGAAAAAAATGGTCGAGGGCAACACTGATAGCCTGAACTTATAAGCTATGGAGGGACAACTTTCTTAGGCAGCATGAAAATTATCAGGCTGTGAAAAAGACTGTCTCCACCCTGGCATGATTTAGCTCCCTAGCAAATTATGCCAGGGAGACCAACAGCAGGGCCACAAGCTGCCAAGCAGAAGGCCAGAGACTTGGGCAGCAGAATTCACACTTAGAGACTATATTCCATGTGTGTGTCGGGAGGTGGGGTTCCGGATAATGATGTCTCAGGGTAACTGATTCTCTTGAATAAAGTGCTGACCACCTATCAGTGTGATAGGATCCATGTCCAGGTCCACAGCAGAGGACACTAATGATCACAGCACTCACCAGCAGGTCCTGGAACGAGCCCCTGAATAGTTCCCAATACACCTTTCTTTGGAAGGAAGCCCTGACCAACCCAATGGCCTGAAAAGAAAATCCTTGTTTCCAGTTCAGCTCAAAAGACTGAGTCATCTTTCTTCACCTATGCTTACAGCCAACTTGCCTTTGGAATAAAATTATTTTTAAATGCAGAAAAGGTAAAAGGACAAAGAAGGGAGGAAAGAAGAAGAGGAAGCAGGGAGGAAGAGAAGGGGGAGAGGGGAGAAAAGGAAATGCAGACTCAAGTCTGTTTGCTGGTCATTGTCAGAAACCATCAATTTTCTGCAGTTTTGGAAATTCTAAATGCTCTGCCATTTGTGAACATGGAGGCTCCCTCTGAAGACGCCCCAGAGCAGACAGGAGAGGCGCCAGTTCAGGTTTCTCAGTGGCAGACTCCCAGGTCTGTTCTCTCTCAAGTCTCTTTGGGGCCTCTGCTCCTCTACTTTGCAAGGTCAATTGCATTCTCCCCTCCTCTCTGTGTCTCTCATGTTTTTAAGACAAGGTTTCTCTGTGTAGCTCTGGCTGTTCTGGAACTCACTCTGTAGACCAGACTGGCCTCGAACTCGGAGACCTGCCTGCCTCTGCCTCTGAGTAATGGGATTAAAGGCCTGTGCCACCACACTCGCTCCAGGGCATCTTTTTTACCCTCTGCCAGGCACTGCTCGAGATGTAGCTCTTTTCTGTAAATTAAACATACAGATTCTTTCTCCGTGCTGACTTTGGTTTCTACGGTGGTACAGAAGGGCAATAAGAAAAATGGAGTGGACCAGGAGGGGGAAGAACGGAGAGGACATGGCTGATCTCAGAGATTGGTTCCAGCCCACAAAGTTGCCCTGAATTTCATTATCATGTGACCAAATGACCTGCTGGGTATGTGTTGCAGGCCTCAGGAATATATCATAAGAACTCAGCTGGTTATGGCAAAGTCACTACCTGGAGGGATCAGGGAATTCCTCCAGAGGAAGCCAAATCCCAAGGAGTTTTTGGTGTTACTTGGCTTGTTATAGATCAGCTGTATTCTGTTATGAAAATCATGTGTGCCTTTATAGTTTTTCCTATTGACTTTCCCCTAAGAAGGACTAACAGTGTGGACTGATCACTCTCTGGACATACACATTCCAGGTACTTGGAGAACAGCCTCAGGAAAGGCTTTCTCTGGAATCAGATTATCTCCCTTAGCCACTTTCAAGGACTACAGGAAACACCGCCCAGGTGGGCGCCCAACTTTCAAGGACTAACAGTGATAGCAGTCCGCATGCAAGTCTCCTGACTTACGGTAAATTCCACAAGGAGACACCGCCTAGGAGAGGTGGACGTTAAGTGATAGCTTTACACAATTTAGCTCGGACCCTCCCTTGATATATACAGGGACTCCCAGGGCACAGGACGGAGAAGAGAAAGGAGAATGGAAGAATTAGATGGGTAAGAACTTGAGAGGAACAAACTGAGACGGGGAAGAACTAGATTGAAGGGCTAGAAGAGAGTATTAGAGGAACGAGATGGAAGATGAGGAAGAGCCAGATGGGAAAGCCCTAGTGGGGTAAGAACAAGGAAAGAAGGACCTAGATGAGGCAGAATTAAGACGAGAGAACTAAGATAGAACTTAAGAGGGAACAGTAGACAAACAGAGAGAAATCAGGCAAGAAAGGAGCTAGACACGAGAGCAGAACAGAAGCTGTGTGGAGAGAGAACGATCACAGAATAATAAAGTGTATGAACTAAAGAGTTTCCTGTACATAGATTCATTTCATTTCATCAAAGATTAATTATCAGCTGGTTGTAGATTCTTCCCGGACCCTGGGAGGGGACTATCGAGGGGCTGGACCCCCATAGTCCCCGATAGGTATGCCCACCCTTAAATCTTACAGACACAAGTTTAATCTTCCCACTCAAAGCTGGTCCATGTTTCCTTCCTCAGTGGAGCCATTTGCCCCGACTCCCCAGGCAGACAGACATCAGACGCCATTTTCAATACCTTTTAGCCCTCTCCACAGCTGAATAGCTTCACAATGCCCCAAATACTGTTTATTTCTCGGTCCCTGCTGCTGTGCCCTGTTCCAAGCACACCCACCTCTCTTCTGGACTTTGGTACCAGCCAGTCTAACAGAATTCCCATAGAAAGTCTTGTCTCTTCCCCACTCAGCCAATCCCCGTCCAATCATGTACACCGTGGCTGTGGCGATCGCATGAAGAGGCCCATGCGAATATATATCACTATCTACTCAAAACCTTTTCTGGTTCCCAATGTCCGCAGTCCCCCATCTCCACATCTGTGCTAAGCTGCCTTTGTGCAGGTCTTCTGGGTTATTTCCCGTCTTCCTACAGCTACCTGGAGCACAACAGTCCCCTAAGTAATGCCCGCTTACCCTCCCACTCTTATCTGGGCCATCTAGGGAGTCTTCCTTCACTCTCAAACACCCATTGAGCCCCATCTATGAACTAGCACAATTGCCAGCATGATGCCTGGCACACAGGAAGAAGTATCCAATAAGTATCTTTTGCATAAAGAGCATCACATTCACAAAGGCAATGAGAAATTCTAATGAATGGAATCTATGGATCCTAATCAATTCACGAAACTGTGGTCAATTTCGTCCTTGAAGTCTCAGAATCCTGGTCCTGTGGCTTCACTGAGCTAAGGCTTTGAAGGAAGAACTTCTGCGCCTGGGGCAGACCATTTATTCTCTCTGAGCCTCAGTTTCCTGGCTGACAAAAGGAAAATAATGAGTTCTGCTTCACGGTGTTGTTATGATAAGGAACCAGGAGCGGATTGGAAGAGCCAACATCGCATTATGGGAAAAGTGTCCCTGCCAGTGGTGACTCTGCAAGTTAGGGTGGGGAATGCTGAGACCGGGTGTCATTCCCCAGGGGGCACAGCTTCAGGGAGAAAAAGGGGGAGCTAAAGCAATGTGCACCTCTAGATCCAACACCTTCCTTTCCGGTGCAGATCTCCCAGCACTGTGGACTTGCCATTCCGGTTTTATTCTGAGTTCATTTAGCTTTAAGATCACAGTCTTTATTTTAATACACACTGCATTTTAACAAGTAGGTCAAAGCCATTTTATACTTGCAATATGATTACCATAGTAATCGCTGTATTTTATAGCCTGCAAAATGCTCCCAGGGAGACCAACAGGGACAGCTACAGTTTGTAACAAAAATAATAATTTCAGCACTGCAGAATAAGCTCCTCTTAAAAACTCTCTTGTTGCAAGTATTAATTTTTGAGGCTCCCACAATATTTGGAAACAGCAACGCTAATGACTAACCAAAGGCATACTCAAGAGCAGTTAATTTCAGTGGCTTTATGTTTAGAGAGATGATAACAATAATAATGACAATAACAATAGTGGCTAATGCTTTTATAGTGTTTGAAGGAAAAGGTCTGCAGAACACTTCACACAGGTCCCCTTTTTGCACTTAAGTTCCTCAGTGGTCCCCTCTCATGGTAACTGAATTTGACTATATGACTTGCTCCGACCAATGGGGTCTTTGCAAACATGTCAGCAACGAAGGCTTGAAAGGACGAAGGCTTCAAAGGACATTCTGCATTTGAGCTTTGCTGTCTTGGTGCTGAGGCTAATGTTGTGATTACATCTGTCATCACATAACACAAACAAGCAAAGCCACCCTACCCATCTCTAGAAAAAGCAGCCCAGAACTGTTCAGACAATCAAAATCATCAACCAAATTTCAGGGTGTTTTGTTATGCAGCACCAGCTAACTGATCCAGTATTTACATTGTGTCAGATAGCCTTCAAAGAATTTTACATAAGTTAACCTATTTATTCTTGTACAGCAGTTCTTGGGGAGAATGCTGTTACTTAGCACATAAATGGGGGAATGTAAACATACAAAGAACTGGTAATTTTGCCCAATGTCACATGGCTACAATGTAACAGACTCTGAGCCCAGGCAGTCCCTGTTCTAGAGTTCTGATTTTAAACTAGACAACACTGACTCCCAGCTGCATTTACATTTGTCTTAAAATAGAGAACATTTATTTTGAGGAGTGAGGAGATTGCTCGGTGGGTAAAGTGCTTGCCATGCAGGTGTGAGGACTTTAGGTTGGATCCCGGAACATATATATGGAAAGCAGGGCAAAGTAGTGCATGTGTCTAAGTCTGGTGCTCTGAGGGCCAGATGGGAGGCAGCACCAGGAGAATCCCTGGAAACTCACAAGCCATCTAGCCCAGGACACACGGTAGAGAACAAGGAGATTTTGCCTCAAAGAACTGGTACCCAAGCTTGCCTGCCCTGTTACCTCCACATGTGCACTATGACACATGTGCAAACACACACACACACATACACACACACACACACACACACACACACACACACACACTTACTTTCATTTTCCATGAAGTTATGAAAACTTTATATAATATGAATGGCTATTTCAATTACCAAGACCATAAAAAAAAATTTTCTAAAAGAAATCTCATAAAAATACCATCCCAAAAGCAAATAAAAATATTCCTAACCATTTATATACCAAATTCCATTTAAAAATTCTATCACATATCACTTTTAGAATGAACTTTGAAAATATAAGATGAAAAATAATCTTCAAATGGATTTTATTAAATTAAAAAGGGGGTTATGAAATCCCTCTATTTATTGTATATTTCATTTCAATTAAATCACAAAAGCAATACAAGCTTTTAAAATTCCAAGTATAATATACATAAAGTAAAAGTCACTCTCCTTCTAAGCATCATCTTTAGTTTATCAATGTAACAAACTATTAACAGTCTAAAGTGCATCTTTTTATGATTGCCCTTTAATTATGCAGACATTATTAAAGGTCTACTCAAATATCCTGCTTGAAAATTGAATGCCAGAAAGACATCAGTTGACTAAACTTAACAGCATTGTCCAACATCCTTATTATTAAAAAAAGATATAAAAGCCTTTATGTTCATTATAATCAAATACCTACACTAATTATAATTCTCAGAAGGGACCATTGTTCCTTCAGTTGTTCACAACGAACAAAAGTGGTAGGTTACACAGCACATTTACGGAAGCCAGTTTTATAGCTCTTTAGGGCCTAAAATAGAATTCTAATTATCCTTATTTATCTAATTCTTATCTATAGTAAAATTCTACTGTGATTTTTTCAAAACTGAACCCAAATGCCCAGAATGGCCGTGCTAGCTGTAAAGCAGGATTTTTTAAACCACAAGCAAACAGAACAACAGGAGCAGAAAGCCCAGTGCCTGCACAAACGTGAGTCGCCAGCTAATGCAGCTGCGGGGGACAGACTCTCTTAGGAGGCGTGGGTACTAACACACATACGACATAAAGATCACGGGACGCCAACTTCCATTCGAAGGGCAGGATCATAGCAAAACAACTCACGTCTCACAAAAAGCAAAGATGTCCAGTTGACATTTTTTATTTTGTCTCCTACACTTAAAATTTGTACATAAACTATAAAAAAGGTAAACACCAGTAAAGGAAACATATCTCTCCCATCTGCTGTCTCATTTTCCTCATTCTTATCTATATGCTACTTTGGAGACAGTCTGATTAAGGAAAGTGATTGATGTACATGTCAACACTGGAAGGGCAGGTGATCCTCCCTGACCATTATAGATAATACTCTATACTTCTAAAAGGCCACTAAAGCCCTATCACAACACATGGTATTGCTGGTGAGCTATATGTAAACATACACACATATACATTTATACATATATGATAGTCATACATATCTGTCACACATACATTATGAGTTTTCTTAAAGTCACAGGCCGCAGTCTCTTATTTGAATAATTAAGGATGATGGCAAAAGAACCACTGATATAGGAGGTACCACAGAGCCTTTTGATTTTTCTAGTTACTCAGTTAATGCATGCCTACTGTATAACAGGTCAAGGGACAGGTCCTAGGGACACAAAGTGAATGAAAGATACAGCAGAGTAAATGATAAAGTCAAGAGAATAGACAAGCTAAAACACATTGCACAGTTGCTGAGGTCTCCTCCTCTGTCAAGTCTGATTAGATCCTGTGTGATGAGATTTCACTGCATTTGCTCATTTGTTAGATGCTCCTGGGTAGCAGGGACTGTCAGTGTTAGAAGTCAAAAGGGATTGTATGTCTGACAGGATATACCTCTTTCCCCATGAGCTCACCAATCAATAGGCATGCATGAGTGATAATATGGTAGAACAGTGTCTTAAGAAAGGAGGCTTTCCAAAGATAGTTTTCTTTTCCAACAATGAACTGGGTGTGATGCACACCTGTAATTACAAGACTCAGGGAGGAGGCAAGCTAGGAGGATCATGAGGTTGAAGGCCAGCCTGGGCTACATAACAAACCTCTGTATCAAACAATGACAGCAATAATAACAACAAAAATGCAAAAAAAAAATCCTAGCAATGATTCAAATGTTTTTTGCATGGAAAGTGATTATTCAAATCTTGTTAAAATGTTTGAGCAAAGATGGGTTGGGGCCTGGGAGTCTGAATTCCCACCTAGATCCAAAATGATACTGAGGCTGCTGCTCAGGGAACATTTGGAACGGACTGCTCTCAGCTCACAGGACCCTTCTGCTTAACAACAGATATGTTGTGTTTGGCTCATCTTGTGTTCCCCGGAAGTTCTACCAGTCTCCAACTTTGAAAAACCAGGATAACACAACACAACACAAACACACACACACACACACACACCCCTGAACTTAGAGGTCTGTTGAGAAGTTTAGAATCAGCCAAGCCAGGCCCTAAATTCTGTGAAGGTCCAGTGAGTCAGAGGCAGGTGGAGGCCTGTGATCTTTACTTTCAGCCATTGCTCCTGGGAGTGCTGAGCCCTACTTCCCTCTATCCACCCTCTTCCACTTCAGAACCGTGCCTGCTACTCTGGACCTAGAGCTTGAAAGAGTTAAGAACTTAAGAACCCACTACCACCCCACATTTTCCCTAGGGGAGTCCACTCACCTGACAGGAACTGGTACCATTTGTTTGTACCAAGAAAGAACCTACAGCCTCACAGGTAAACAGCATTGATCTTTGCTGCCAAATTCCCTTGGTTAACAAATGCCCAAACAGCTTCCAAGGTGGCATTCCAGTCTCCCCCACTGAAGAAATGACAAGACACTTGTGCAAGGCCGTGCAAAGCAGCAAGGGCATGTTTACACACTCACAGGACATTCAATGCCCGTCTCGGTGCGGCCCAGGAAGCACTCCTCCCCCTGACAGATGTCAGCACCTGAAAGCATCTGGAATCACTTCTCAAATGAGGATCTTGGCCAGAAGTGGGGGAGGGCTCCACCTGGGCAGAATGTGTTCTTCAGCACATGTGTGCGTGGGCACAGGCAGACAGAGCGTGCATCTTTCCATCGTGCAATATTACTGTGTGCACTGGCACATAGCTATTTTTACATGTGGGTGATGTCTGTCTGTGTGGATGACATAGAAATGTTTGATTTCATGGCTCAGGTTTCTAGAATTGCCAAAAGCCTTCAACAATACATCCTTGCCACTTGCAGATCAACATAGAGCCAAACAGACTGATAAACATTTTAATATCAATTGACGAAAATCACTTACGTCTGCTTCTGATGCCCAATTTGTCTGTCACTTTCTGTGGCCCAAAAGATGCATTATTACTTTTGAGAATGATTGTCTGTGACCAGGTAATGATGTAAAACTAGAATTATTGCTTCTGAAGAAAAGAATAACTGGTGTGGCCCCTTCTGTTTATGACTGCCATCATACAGCTTGCTGGTCATTACTTTTCTTTAATATGGCCATTTTTATGAGCCTTTCTGGAATTTATATCTATCTTTACCTGTCACTGCTGACTTATGAGACTAGAACTTGGTATTCTCAGTCAGCAGTATGAGAACAAGTGAAAATTTTAAACACACACACACAAAAGCAGGAGGTGCTGGTGGTGAATTGATGCCTAAAATGACCTTAGGAAAAATTATGGAGCTTGGAAAACATGTGTGCTAATTGTATACATGTGATTATGTCACACAGAGAAAGTCACACTAATTCTGTGGCAGTAAAGAGGAAAACCTATATCTCTATATCCCCTGACAGAAAGTTGAGAAGTATTAGACTAACATTCCATTTTTATGTTTACTGACTTAACAGTATTTAAATTTCAATTTTTATAATTTTCCAGTTTAATCAAAACTGTGAAATACTGATCAATTTATTTCAAGAGGAGACACAGAGATGAGCAAAACCATAGTAATTTTAACCCTAAGCATGAGCAGAGGTAAAGGCTTGAGCTCTTAAATTCTTCTGGGGGTGAGGATCATGTTTAGTACCTACTACACCATTAACAGGCTTTATTTCTTGAAGCCCAAATCACAAATGACTAAAAATTTTCTTTCATCATAAACTACAAAATAAATGCATGTCCAGTGGAGAAAGCCCTATTGGTAGGAGGTTCCTGATTGTTAATCCTACACAAAACTCTGATTGTCTTGGTGGTAATAGAGTGGAAATATACAACCAGATATTATTGTCTTGAAAATATTTATCTCACAAAACTCTATCAACCAAATGAGTTTGTATTGTAAGAAAACAAGTACTGCTTGTGTGCACATGAACTTTAGTCCAAGCCGAGAACAGCATCTAACACAGATGCTCAGTGTATGCATTTATTAAATGGCCCAAACTGAAGTGATACTATTTATACAAAAATCTTTTAAATTAATTATAGCAATACAGTCCAAGACATGCTGATGTTTTTTGATTAATAAAATTCAGGCAAAATTCTAAGTATCTGGTATCCTTCTTTCATGTAGTTATGAGAAGCATCTACGAACAATTCTGGGTCAGAAAGATTGGGACTAAGGATAGCACTGAACTACCAAGAAGGGATCAACCATCACACCTAGTTCATAGTAAGGCATACCTTGGGATTTCTCACTGAAGCTGAACCATGAGCATCTATCCTTTCTCTTCCAAATAGAAGTATCAAACTCGGTGATCCAGACAGTCTCAATCAACTGCAACTATCATACTGTTCCCCCCGCCCCCATGACTGAGCTGACCAAATACTCTACATAGATGACATTTAACTGCCATGATAACCTTTAGTCCTTCCTCAAACAGTTAACAACCTGGGATAACACCACAGTCACAAAAGACTTTAAGTTATAAATGCATATCAATCAAGAGATCTAAAATTAAACCTGCCCTTATTTTAACATCTATAAGAGTTATTTCCCTAAGAAATAGGTATCTACCTTTCTTCCTACTTCTCCCCCACCACAGCCCTGTCTCTTTTCTTCCTTCTCTAACTCCCTTCTTTCCTGCCTTGTTCCCTCCTTCCCCTCACAAACATGCTGCTTTTCAATAACTCCAAAAGGTCAGTTATCAGGCAAGACATTCAGATACCATAAAAAATTAACAAATACAAACCCCATGTGGTAAACACGGAGTAGCTAGGAGAATTGCTCCACAGTTAACATCCATGATATATAAGCGATAGGCTGCCCACTTTTAAATTTACAATGTCAAGGGCATACTAACCGTGAATATGGTTAGGACAACCCAAAAGCATTAAAGGGAACAACTTAGTCCATGTCTCACATAGAGATTCTGAAATCACAAAAGCTCAGCCTGTTGCCAAGGCACCTTCTGAAGGCGTTGGAATGGCAAGCATTTCCTTACCAGGTCAGCACATTTCAACTTTGGTAAGATTTGCAGTGAAATACAGAGACATTTAGAAGAAATAAACCCAGAAAAAAAAAAAACCCTTTACTGTTTGTGCTTTGAAACATATAAATATTGAGTAAATGTTTTAATGTTTAAGAAAATCCATCCTGTTTGAATAACACATTGTTCTTGTAATTCTAATTGAAAACATTTAAGTGGTAATTGGTACAGACTTATTTTTATGAAACTTACATACAGTTTTAGGATGTTTTAAATCAACAATACTTACTTTAGTTAAATACTTAATTTATTAAAAAATACAAGAATTATTAAAGGGAGAAGGAAAAGCTAATTCCTTGGGAAAGGAGGAGAAAGTTAGATGGTGGTCTTAGGTTTCTGCTGCTATGATAAAACATTATGACCAAAACCAGGGGAGGAAAAGGGTTGACTTCAGCTTATGGTTTAGTCCATCACGAAGGAAAGTCAGGGGAGGAACTCAAGGCAAGAACCCGGAGGCGGGAGTAGAAGCAGAGACAATGATGAAACACGGCTACTAGCTCTCTCCGCCTGCTCTCTTATTCAGCCCAGGATCACCTGCCCAGGGGTGGGACCACCCACAGTGGGTTGGGCCCACCTACATCAATAATTTATCAAGACAATTCCTGGCAGACTTGCCTATATGCCAATCTTACGAGGCATTTTCTCAATAGAGAGTCCTCTGCCCAGACAGCTCTAGCTTGTAGTATCATTGACAAACCAACCAATAGAAAGGACCTTAAAAAATACTTTGGATTCATAAATACATCTTAAAATATAAAGTGTTTAATAATTTCCATTTCTAAATGAGGATCAAAGATTTATAAACATGACAGAATAGTAAGAGCCTAATGCTGAACTTGAGGAAGAAATAAATATTTCTATGGACCCCATTGGCCAATAACTCACCAGTTTCAGGTTCTGGGATTTTTATTTGCTAGTATGTGGTGTCTAGTTGGGGTACTGTGCACCCTGTTGTAGGGTAGATCCATTTAAACTCTTTTTACAGATGTGTATGTTGTAGGGAGTGTCTATAGCAGCAGGGTTCTGTCCAGCTTTTTCAAAAGGCCTCTGGTGTTTGTGATCCTCCCCTTTGTCTTCCTCCCTACCCCACCCCAGGGTACCCCCTTTTGTTCCTTTATCCCCCTTCAGCTGTATACTACTGTGTTTTGTACCCCCCCCCCAACTACTCCTCTCCGTGACCCCTTACTAATTTCCTGAGCTCTATGGATATTTCAAAACTAGGCTGCTCACCGAAGTGGAAGGATACAAACTTAACATACAAAAGTCATACCAATAACAGACATACTGATAAAGAATCAGGAAATTAACTCCATTCACACTTGAAACAAAATTAGCCAAAATAACCTCATATGGAAACACAAAAGACTCCAGATAATCAAAGTGATGCTGAACAAAAATAATGTCCTGGAAGTCTCATCGTACTTGATTGCAAGTTATACTGCAGAGCCATAGTAACAGTATGATACTGGCATAAAAAAAAATAGACACACACATATACCAATGGAACAGAGAATGCAGACATAAACCAACTCAGCTGAAGTCCGGTGATTTTTTTTTGGCAAAGATGCCAAAAATATACAGTAGAGAAAGGGCAGCCTCATCAACAAATGGTGCTGGAAAAAAATGGACATCTATGTGTAAGGAAATGAAACTAGATCTGTATCTCTTACCTCATATACAAGTCAATTGAAGAGAGGAAACCACAGGCAAGGGCTTTCTCACTAGGACTCCAGTTACACAGGAAATAATGTCAACAACAGACAAATGGGATTTCGTGAAGTTAAAAGTTTTGTACAGCAAAATTAAATCAAGTGAAGAAACGGGACTGCCTTTCCACACGATGGGAGAAAATCTATGCTGACTATGTCTCTTACAGAGGATCAATATATAGACTATACCAACAACTCAAAGCTAAACAATATGAAATCAAGCAACCCAGTAAACAATAAATGACTAATGAAGTAATTAAGTGAATGGACAGTTCTTTTTTGTTTTTTAGAGACAGGGTTTCTCTGTGTACGGCTTTGGCTGTCCTGGAACTCGCTCTGTAGACCAGGCTGGTCTTGAACTCATAGAGATATGCCTGTCTTTGTCTCCTGAGTGTTGGGATTAAGGGCTATAGCATCACCACCCTGTGTTGAACAGTTCTTAAAAATAAGGCATGAGCAGCAAACAAACTTGTGAAAAAATGTTCAATTTCACTAACCATCAGAGAAACGGAAACTAAAACTACATCAAGACTCCATTTTATCTTGTCAGGACAGCAGTCACTAAGAGTCAAAGAAGAAAGGACAAAATGGAATCCTTAGACATTGCTGGTGGCAATGTCAACTAGTCCAGTCACTATGGAAATCAGGATGGAGGTTCCTTAAGAACAGCTCAAAACAGACTTACCATATGACCCACCTACCCGACTCCTGGGGATCTTCCCAAAGAACCCCAGGTCACCACACCCCAGAGCTGCGTCCACATCAGTGCTCATTGCAGTACTTCTCACAACAGCCCACCACGGGCCTGACGTAGCGTCGAACAACAGAGGGAGAGAGAAAGAGAACACAGCACAGATACACAATGGCATTGTTTTCAGTCACAAAGAGGAATGAAGTTACGGTGTTTGCAACTGGATACAATTTGAGAAAGGCAGATTAAGCAAACTAAGGCAGTTTCAGAAAGACAAATATCATGTAGGACATGAGAGCAGAAGCAAAACTATCTAGGGGGAACAAAGGAATGAACAGGAGGGGGGTGGCTAAGAAAGGGTGCAGGAGGGTATAGGGGGATTATGCTTAAAATAATAAATACTTGTATAAAACGCCCTGATGTAACACAGTACCACGTACAATGAATAGACTATGAAAAAAATGCATGAAATCAAATCAAAGGGCTCAAGCTCCTTAAATTCCTTCAAGTCAAAAACTTGGCTATGTTGTTCAGTCAATAAAATCACATAAATGTACCCTACTTTATTATATTAATAAAGCAGGATGCCTCAAAAGCTGAAGAATTCCTAGGCCCATTACTACACAATGATTAAACATGTTGGACAGCAGTCCTGGAAGGGCATGGTTTGGGACGAGCCCAGTCTTGCCCAGGGAACACCTCGTTTATTGCTCAACTGTGAGGAAAGGTTGGTTTCAAAACCTCACTTTCCATCAGACATTACCACATAAATTTGAATACTACATTTAGAATAAACAGTTACTGTATTATTTCCTCCTAATAACCTTTCCTGTAGCAAGGAGGAGAGAGGCCGCTGAAACTTGGTGAGCTAATCTATGAAAGAAGGTGAAGGAACTGATCTTGAGAAGGTGCAGGAGAGAGGGAACTCAGGGAAACATGAGTGAAATGAAGAACGAAGAGAATGGGGCACTTAGGGAAAAGGTGTCTCTGAGGGGCATGCACTGAGCGATTAGCATAATTCATGAGACAGCATGCAGGCAAGCCTTCACAAGGACTATTCCCCCCTTACTTCCCCCACAGGGTTGTAAAGAAAGCAGAAAAATAGGACAGAGAGTTGAAGGTACAGCAAGGTCAGGAGACAGAGACAGACCATAGATTTGATCTGGACCTCTGGACACCAGAGTCTGGCACACGTACTCCTCAGTGTTTTATCAATGATATTCCCTAGTTTTCGCTCAGAAATGACTGTTCTTTCTGTTGCCACGGCCACTTTCTAGAGTAATTGGAGATAGCATCAGAACCACAGGGAGTGGTTGGCTAACATCCCTTCCATCTGTATTTGCTAAAGACACCAGAGAGATCTTTTCAAAACCCAGATCTGGCCCCCCTCATGTTTTTATTTACAGCCCCTCAACAGATTTGCGTTCCTTGTGAAATGAGTCTTCTGTGTGATCTACAGAGCCCCTCATGGTCTGCCCAGGCCAAACGCTGCAGCCTCACCCACTACCATGAAAAGGCCATGGTTCCCACCCCCGCCCCTGGTTTGAACATATGCTCCTTTACTGTATGGAATGCCGCATGTCTCCCACCTTGCCTGTCCTCATTGTGGCCTTGAGCCTTTGTATTGTTTCCTCTGGTCTGAAGCAGGTTCCATCATGAAAGGTCACTATGGAACCATGACCACTAACAACACAAGAGGGAAGCCACATCATCCACTTGTGTTCACTATTGCAGTCCAAGCCTGGCCCATGCTGGGTGCTCTGTGAATGCTGGATTAATATAGTTGAATAATCACTTAGCCAAGAATGGCTACTTCAAAGACACACAGGTTCTATGGATGGCATACACGGAAGGAAGGTGATTACGTGCATGATTTTTGTGGATGTACGTGCATGTTTGTGTGTGCTGATGCACTTGTGTATGCAGGGGCATGTGCCTGTGACAGAGGACAACCCCAGGTAACATTCTTCAAGTGCCATCCACCTTGTTTTTTGAGACAGGGTCTCTCACTAGCCTGGAGCTCACCAAATGGCTATATTGGCTGGCCAATGAGCACCAAAGAGTCATGTATCTCTGTCTTCCTGGCACTGAGATTACAAGCTCTTGTCACTATACCTTGACATTTTTACATTTATTTTATTATGTTTTGAGAATTCCCTATGAGTCCTGAGTTTGCATCATTTCTAGACTACCCTTACCAATTCTAATCCTCTGTCTCTTGCACTCTCTCTCAAATTCATGACCTCTTCTGTATTATTGTTACTTACACACACACACACACACACACACACACACTCTTCTGAGTTCATTTAGTGTTGCCCACATGTATATGTGTTTAGGGATGACTACTTGGTATTGGATAACCTATTAGGGGCCCATCTCTAAAAAGAACTGATTCTCCCTCTGAGCAGTCATTAATTGCCTGTAGCTCTTCATTTAGGGGTGGAGTCTGGTGAGATTTCCCTGAATCACATTGGATGCTAAGAGGCTAACTGGTATTGTCATTGTGCCAGTCTTGTTTAGGCAACCATACTGCTAAGCTTTCATGAGTACAGCTTACTGTCATATACAGAAGACAGCTACCTCACAGCAGACATCCTGGTCCTCTGGCTCTTACAGTCTTTCTGTCCCCTCTTCCACGATGTTCTGTGAGCCTGAGGTGTGGGGGTTGTGTTCGGTATGTGTCAACTGGGGCTGGACATCCTATAATCAGTTATTCTCTGTATTTTGACTAGTTGTGTATTTCTGTAGTGATGTCTGTTGCAAAAAGAAGCTTCTTTGATGAGGGGTGAGCACTGCCCTTATCTGTGGGCATACTAGCAAATTATACTGGTTTAGGAGAGTGGCTGTAGTAGAGTTTCCTTTAGGGTCCACGACCTTCCCAGTCATGGATAGTGGGTCCCAGTTTACAGAAGAAGGCATGAATTCCTTTAGATTAAGTGGGCCTTAAGTCAAATCAGACAGCTCTTGGTTATCCCCAAGATATAAGTACCACTATTGTACCATTGGGGATAGCTTGTCTTGCTGGTCATTGTGGCTTGTAGGCTTTACTGCTGGTGAAATTGTTGACTGTTGTTCTCTCTTGGCAGCTTACACAGCACCTCCAGACAGTATGAGAGCTGGTGTAAGGGAGGAGGCTACCAGGTCACTTCTAGCTTGTTTCCTCAAGTCCTGTATCTAAAGTGTGTAGTGTCTTCCACAATAGCTTCAAGTCTGGATGGCATTCAAAGACGATCTCAATAGCTTATATTGATTTGGGAGTGTCTTAGACTCTGCTGACCAACAGCTCAAAGGGAGGTTTTTCATGCCTGGCACTTAGATTTTTGTGGGAAATTCTAGTTTGTGGAGAAGCATTATCACTCCAGGTGGCATGTCATTTAAATTATATATGCATACATATATACTTATATATATATTTTAACATAAAATAACATTTCCCTATGGCTTTCCCAATCATCCCTCGTATTCTTTGTCCTTCCTCCCCCTTCTCTATATTTTTCCTCACTTTCACTTTTATAGCACCTGTGTCCTACTGTTTACCTCTCTAGACCTATTTCTACCCCTCCCCGCCCTTCCCATGGTCCCCTTTCCCTTTTTTGCTTTCTACAGTTACTCCAGGTTATATACTCACAGCTAGAGGGTCAGAGCTAAGGTCTATGGAAGTCAACGTTGGGGAATTCTCAAAAGCTAAAAGCAGATCTACCATATCAGCCAGCTGTACCACTCCTTGGCATATGTCCACGGGATTCAACATCCTCCTCAAAGACACCTGACCAGCCATATTCATTGCCAATCTAGCCAGAATAGCCAGGAAATGGAAATGACCTAAATGCTCCTCAACTGATGGATAGTGAAAATGTGGCACACAAGGAAATTCAATTCAGCCGTAAAGAAAAATGAAATCATGAAACTTACAGGTAAATGGGTGGAACTAGAACATACTATACTGAATGAGGTCATCCAGATCCAGAGAGGCCACAAGTTCTCTCTTATTTGTGGATCCTTGACATTTTATTTGTACATGGGTTCTGGTGATTGAACTCAGGTCTTCATGTTTACAAGGCAAACATTGAACTGACTGAGCCATCTCCCCAATCTACAGGCATGATCTATGGAGTTAAACTGACTTTGTTCAAATCCTACTGGTGATGCTCAAAAGCTGTGAGATTTTAGATGAAGTACCTGGACTCTCTACACTCTAATTTCGTCACTTGCAACATCAAGAGAAAAAAGAGCACCAGTCTCAGGGAATCTTTACCTATAAAGAATATGAAAATATGATTTATAGACTTAATTTTGTGCTAGGGCTAAATTACAAACTCTTGTCTTTTCCATCAGACATTACATTTGGTGCCAAAGACCCTTAAGAATTTTCTGTTGTTGTCGTCGTCATCATCATCATCATCATCATTATCGGATCTGGTGGTATTTTTATGTTTAAATCATACCTGGGGGCCCAGGGTCATCTCCCCAACTAATCTCAACTGAGAGGACCTACCACAGCCACAGCAGTGGCTGAAGGATCCAACTCTTTATTCTATAGATTCTTAACTAATTCCTAAGACCTCTTCAGAAAACTTCCGTCAGGTCCCACAAATCCAGTTTTGAAGTTCCTGGTGACAACACAGCTTCCTTCATCAACTATACACCTCTAGAGCCCAAGGGAAGCAAACCTATAGCAGCCACCAGAACTCTGGCCAGCAGACTCTAGACTGGGCTTGTCTGCATTGGTAATTAAAAGCTGCCTCTCTGGAAAGTCAAATTCACCGTGTGGACCTTCTCCATTCACAGTCTTTGGAAATATAAGTTGAAGTTGCATTTAATCTCTTCTTCATTCAACAGACAGTTCCTAAAAGAATCTCAGGTGCCAGTGGCAGAGATTAGCAGCCACTGTTTGTTCTAGGAGCCTGAGCGGCTGCTCATATTACAATGAATGGCTTTTATTAATCTCTTGGATGCGTACAAGGATTCATCATGCTATTAGAGGGCTGCTCTGGTTTGCTGATAGCATGTCTCAGAGAAACAAATGAGGCCTTTTCCTTCTCCTGTTCATGCACAGAATCATTCCCAAAGCTTCATCCTGTTCCCAAGTGTGATTGCAGGTCAAACTCTATTATGAAAAAGTCCTAATACTCACATAGGCCTGGGATTTCATGGCTTGTGATGAGCAGGCCATTGTTTGTATGAGATCTGGAAGTCCAATTTTAACTCAAAGGTTTTGCCATGTTGGTATTATAGGAGTTGGCCTATAAGTTAACTGAGAACTACCAGAGGGTCAGTTTTCTTTCCTGAATCCTATTGCCAGAGGGTACTGGCACAGGAACCGGCTTTCTCCTAATGAGGCAATTAGTGCCTCAACATGGTCTGCTAAAACACATTTTCTGCACTCTGTGTCAGAAGGCAGGATGAATAATAAACTATCAAAAGACAGACAGATAAACACTGAGGTAAGGGGGAGAAAGGCTGTCCAAAAAGGATCATTTCTGCCAACTTTTATGCAATGAAAAACCTGGAACTTTTGTGTCCGTGTGTAAGTGTATACATGTGGGGGTGTGTGGATAAATGTGTGCTTGTGTAGGTCAGAGCTTTATGTCTGACATCTTTATACCCTACACTTGTCTTTCCAGACAGGTTCTCTCACTGACCCCGAAGCTCACCAATTTAGCAAGAATATGTGGTCAACAAGGCCCAGGAACCCTCCTGTCTCCACCTCCCAACCCCGGAATTACAGGAACATACTGCAATGCTCTGCTTTTTTTTTTTTTTTTTTTTTAATGACTTTTGTGGTCTGAACTTGGGTCCTCATGCATGTACAGCAAGTATTCTACTGACTGGGCCAGCCTGAAACTGTTTATTTATTTATTTTACTTTTTTTTAAGTTGTTTCTTTTTTGGAGGGGCAGTTGCTGCCTGGAATTAAACCCAAGGGCCCATGTTAAACATATACTCTAAATGTGCTCTATGATTGACTGATCTAAACCTCTAGCCTTATTTGGGGGTGGGTGGAAGGGGGACTCTTGTAAAGGACTAGGTAAAATGGTCCATAACACCAGTAATCCTAGTACTTGGAAACAGAGGCAGGAGGATCATGAATTCCAGGCAAGCCTGGACTATATAGCAAGAACTCAATAATCTTACCTTCCATAATAATCAATTAAAATGTGTTAGAAACCCTCAAGTTCTACAATGGTGTAACTTTCATCTAGTACAGCCAGCAGAACATGGAAGGTAGAATTCTATAGGCTAAGTCTTTGGGTAACACTACTTCACAGAGTCTCGTGTCCTTCTAAAGCGTATTTTAAAGAAAACAGTAGTCACAAGAAACAGCCAAAACTCCAGGCCTTCAATTCCAAGAATGTTTTAGCCATTCAGGCTTTTTACTGGTATAGCTATCTTAAGTTTAAGTAAAATAAAACATCTGGTCAATAGTCTAATGTACAACATGTCCAGAAACTATGCATGCCTTACAATTAGCCTCCAGTGCTTTAAACATAAAGCTATTTCAACTAAAAAGACATCAAGAGAGCTGGAGAGATGGCTCAGCAGTTAAGAGCACTTCCTGTTCTTCCAAAGGACCTGAGTTCAGTTCCCAGCACCTATGTAGGGTAGCTTGTAACTCCAGTTCTAAGGGATCTGTTGCCCTCTTCTGGCACCTGCATATAGGTGTACACAGACATTTACACAGACAGACAGACAGACAGACACACACACACACACACACACACACAGAAACATGATAAATCTAAACATTTAAAAAGATATCAAGCCGGGCAGTGGTGGCGCACACCTTTAATCCTAGCACTCGGGAGGCAGAAGCAGGCAGATTTCTGTGAGTTTGAGGCCAGCCTGGGCTACAGAGTGAGTTCCAGGAAAGATGCAAAACTACACAGAGAAACCCTGTCTCGAAAAACCAAAAAAAAAAAAAAAAAGATGTCAAGAAGGTACAAAAAATTTATTTTAAAATTATGCTGTTTCCCACTTCTCAGACTCTGAATATTTAAAACCTTTGAAAATAAAGGATGACAAAGAATGAACTATAAAGGAAATTATCCCCAACACTCACATTACAAAGAATATATAAGGCCTCAAGAATTAAACAAACAAAAAAATGTTACCTTAAATGTCAAGTTCTTAGCTAGTAAGTCTGCTGAGTGGATCGGTCTGATCATCTGACTTACAAAGACATGTGTCTAATAATATATCTGGACCACAGTGAGTAGCCATGAATGACAGATGAACTCAATGGTCTCCAGTAATAAATCACAACGTATCACTACAAAGGGAACTCTAAGAAAAATGATTTTCTGTTCATGGTGTGTGCAGAATTGGCTACAATGTCCTCAAATGATCTTGAACAAATCTTGAATAAATCATTCTTGAATTATCATGTACATATGACTTCCAACCCTGTAACTCTTTCCTTTAATTCTTAACTAAGTCTTCAGAGGACTTACTATGAACTTACTAAAATACAGATTCAGAAATTAACTTTGCCTGGAGAAGCAATTCCAGAATGACAGAGCAAATATCTCTAAAAACAGTCCAAACCACAAGGGCATCAGCAAAAATGTCAATACGTACTTCTTAAAAAACACAGAAACTGGATCAAAGCAGAGGATCATTTGTTTCAGAAAAAACAGTGGGATCTCTGTAAACATCACAAGCACAGCAAACGTCACACTTTGTGACATTTGAAGTAGGACTATTCTCATCTCCTCAGTTCTGCACAGGCTTGGAAATGTGCAGTCTTGCAATAAGGATAACTAGGGGTGGAGGTGGGGTCATAGCTTGGCAAGACCTAGAAGGAGACAGAACAAGACAGAAAAGTAACAGAGAATTGCCCCCTTTTAACTAGGCTGAGGGTTCCCTGGAAAAACACCATTAACAGGGCTTGTTGGTTGCCCCGAATCAGAGCTACTTAATGGGGAAGAGTTATCCCCATATGATTATTTAGAACTATTATCAACAACTGTTTAACACAGCAGATATCTGAAACAAAAATCATTCAGTGGGAGGCATGGCTAAGAGAGAAAAAGAGGCTATAAGAAAAGGAGAAAAAAAATCATTTAAAGTTCCAACAATTTCCTGGTGACCCGGGAATTCGCAAATATGAGGAAAGCTATGCCTGTGTCCATAAAGAGACCCAGAATAATGCCCATTTCTCACCAACAGCTGATGCCAAGACTTGTGAGAAGTGAAAACTCACATGTGTTATAAACTGCCTGACTATGAAAGGCTTGCATCCTCTGGTACACTGGCAAAGGGGGAATTCTAGTCCTCAGATATAATAACTCGCTGTCCAATATTAGATAAACCTTAGCATAATGGGACAGACATCTTCATTAGATGTATATGACAAGGGAAATAGAAATAACAAGAGACTACACCCAAGAAAGTCACTAAATACACAACAACTACAAACTTTTGGGTGGAACACATAGGATTTCCAGATGTTAATATCATGTTATTTCAAATATCTAGAGTCCATTTCATATTATAAGATGTGAAAAAAACGAGGAAACTGTGAACAACATAAAGAAAAAAATAGCATTCCAGATAACCTTTATCTAGGAAGTCCAAATGCTGTGATGATGAGACAAAGATTTTGACTTAACACTGAAACAAAGTTAAAAGAATGAAAGAAAATCCCATATAAACGACTGGAGCAGAGGACGCGAGCAACTCTGACTAGAGAGAGAGTACCAATAAAAAGATGAGCAGATAAAAATTCAACGTGGAAATGCTTGACTTGCAAGGTGTTGTGAGAGGAATAAAAAATTTGTTACCAAGTTGAAGAACACATTTGAGTTGGCAGAAGAATTGATCCTAAAGTTGAGATATAAACCAGGTCCTCAGAGTTGTGTCCAGCCCGATGAAGAAGAAAATGAAGATCAAGAGTTGAGAAAAACAAACCACCTTAGAGACCTGTGAGACCTCACCAAGTGTACTGTGCTACATATTCCTAACAGGAATCTCAGAATAGACAAGGAGGAAGGGGCAGAAAGCCCCCCCCCCCAATTTGAAGAGCAACATTCGTCTATGTATCCAATGAGCTCAATAAGATCCAAGTATGATGGACTAAAAGATATGTGCATCTCGGCACAGCAGAATCATGAGAAGGGTAAAGAAAAGGGTAAAGCAGCAAGAGGAAGACAGCTGTGCCTCGATGCAGATGTTCTCAAGACATCACCAGAGAGAGAAATGAAAGGCTTTGCAGCCAGCAGAGCTGCAGAGGAAGAGCTACCAAGGGAATTCCCGAGGATAGTATTCACACCCAAAAGAACGAACTGGGATGGCTTTCTCACAAGACATATGAAAATCAACTCAAGGAAGAATTGACTAAGAACAATATAGGAAAACAATGAATTAGATGTCATAAAAATAAAAGCAAAATTCTGTGTGCTTCAGAGCATGCTACCAAGAAAGTGAACAGATAACCCATAGAATGTGACAAAGTATTTAGAAGTCATGTATATGGTAAGAGACTTGCATTCTAAAGATGTAAGGAACTCTTATAAGAACAAAAAACTAAAAATGGCAAAAGATTTAAATATACATTTCTGCAAAGATGATATACAAATGGCCAATAAACACATGAAATAATTCTGACTACCCAGAAAGGTAGTGAGGGGGGATATAGGCAGGTACAATGGTATATATGTATGAAGAGGTCATACAATAACCCATTAGTTTGTGGAAAAAGATGTCGAATGCCATTTGTCATTAGAGAAATAAAAGCAATGAAATATCCCTTTATGGGATGGTTATATAAGGAAAATATTGTTGAGGTTGTAGAAACAAGTGGTCCCTTAAACATCAGTGGTGAAATTGCAAGATTCCATCAGTTCTGCAAACTGCTAGTCAGTTCCTCAAAATGTTAAACATATATCCTTGCTATGTGACTCAACAAAGCTACATGTAAATATACAACCAAGAGAAACAAAAACATATGCTCATTATACTTTTTATATGAACTGACAGCAATGCATCCACAAAAGAAAACAAGTAGAAGAAATCTAATTTATATCAGTCAACAATCAGACAAACAAAACGGGGTACAATTGAACATTTAAAAGGGAATATAAAATTGATCCAGCCAGCAACACAAATGAACTTTGGTAACACATGAAAAGCTTTGTTGATGATGAAAATATTTTGAAATTAGACTCTGGTATTGGCTATAACACTTGGTGAACACACTAGAATCCATCAAAATTTACATTTTAAATGGCAATTTTATGAAATGTTAATCGTAGTTCAACTTTTCAAAACATTGACAAGAATGTCTCAGTACATTGCCTGGGTTTGGGAACCAGACTACAGAGGTTACATTTACCTCAGCTGTGCAACTTACAGCTGTCTGAGACAAAACACCTGAGAGGAAGAAGGTAATGTTTCTTATGGCTCATGGATTCAAGGTGTTCAACCAATGGTTGGTTGGCCTCATTGTTGTAGATAAGAGGTAAAGCTGAAACATCATGGATATCTTAGTCAGTGTTCTTCTGCTGTGAGGAGACACCATGACCATGGCAACACTGATAAAGGAAAGCATTTAATTGGGGACCGGCTTACAGCTTCAGAGGTTTAGTCCTTTATCAGCATGGCAGGAAGCATGGTGGCATATGGGCAGACATGGTACTGGAGAAGTAGCTTGAGAGTTCTGTATCTTGATTCACAAACAGCAGGAAGAGAGAGAGAGACACTGGGCCTGGCTGGGGCTTTTGAAACCTCAAAGCCCACCCCCAGTGACATACTTCCTGCAACAAGGCTACACGTAATAGTGTCACTTCCTGGTGGCCAAGCATTCAAACCTATGAGCCTATGGGGTTTGAATGAGTCTACCATGGCTGAAGGGTAAGGTAGAGGAAAACTTATCTCATGGCACCTGAGAAGTAGAGAGAGACTGGAAGGGGTCAGGGCTACTTTAAATCCAAGCCCCTAGTAACCTATTTTCTCCTGTTAGATGCTATTTCCAGCAGTTTCTACCATCTAATTCACTGATTAGGTCAGAGCCCTCATGATCTAGTCATTGTCCCTTTAAACACCACAAGAAGACCAAGCCTTCAGCACACAAGCCTTCTGGAGACATTTCATGTCTAAACCACAACACTTTGTGATGCTTGTGAACTGCTTAACTTCTGTGTGTCTCAGGGTCCTCATCTATAAAACTGATGTGATGATAGTGCCACAGGAGCTGTGGAAACTGAACATGGTGGCAAGGGCCCACTTGGGAGGCTGAGATGGAGGACTGCTGTGATTTGGAGGCTGGTCTGGGTGAGACCTTATCTCAAAACACAAAACAAAAAGGAGCTGTGGAGATGAAATAAGTTAGTTACTTTCATTATTTGGGAAGGGGCTCAGGCAACCTTTGACTTTATGAGGAACAAGACCAAGAAAGCAGGGACTTGTAGAACCGGGAGAGAACATAGCTAGAGATGTAGTTATTGAAAAACTCTAGTTTTTGTTGCTGTGGGAGGGAATGAGGTGGGAAAGAAGGAAACCTTTGAAGAGTCTTCATGGAGAAGATGATAAGCACTGGAGAAGACTGGCCAACACAGGAAATCACATGCGTGTGGACACATCACCCACATGGCTTTGCACCCGTCATGAATAAGTGCAGCAGCCCAGAGTCAGTGACACACAAGTGGTGACAGGACTTTCTCAGGACTCTTACGTGGTTGAGGCTGCATAGGTAAAGACAAATGGGACCAAAGGAAAATGAGTAGTCCCAGAACCAGCCCCCTGAAGGGCTGGCAATGGATTTTCAGATGAGAGAAGAGGAAGTATGTTGCTAAGGAGCCAAGTCTGAAGCAATCACACTAATTTCTCAAAAGAGATGCTTAGCCCAGAACAAAATTCAGCTCCATAGCAGAAAGGCAAGAGCTATGATTCCTTAGCCAGAAGAGAGAAAAATCCACAAGGCCATTTGCTAATAAGCATGCTTATTTGATTTCCTTTCTTTCAACATTTTCTCCCTAAACTTTTCTTTTTCCTCCCAGACCTTAGCCCGGCCAGAGTCCATGCTGAAAGTGATTTTATCAGTCAGGCTCAAAAGAGGATGCAGATGTTGGTGAACAGAGCACACCGAAGGGAAGTGTTTAATCAACAGAATAGGAGGAGGAAGAGAAAAGAGAGGAAGAACAAGAGGAGGAGAAAAAGTACCTATGGACTTGTCTAACATTTTCCTTCAAAATAAAAAATAATTTAATAAACTTAGCACAATAAATTCCCGAGGGCAGCATTTATGGTACTGCTGTGTGCAAATTCCTAGAAAAAAAATTCCACTGTCAGATGAGTTTTAAAAAATCAGTATAAAAGATTCCCCCTTTTAGATATTTACAACGAGAATTAGTATGTTAAAGACTCTAACCACCTTCGATGAGAAAAACTATTATACTGTTTCTAAACGATTTGACCCCACCCCCAGATAACCCAATCTACTCCTCTTAGAAAACCTTGATAACAGGATTTGGAACTGGAAGCCCGAGCAACATCACTCTCTGCAAAGGCAATCTTACCTATGACAAACAACCAACCAGAAGCCAAAAGAGGGAAGGCAACTTTTGACAGTAGAAAGAGACTCGGCTCTGTTCCTTCGCATTCTGCCAGCTAAGTGGTTTTCCCCAGCACAGCTCATATGAAGCATACTCTTCCAGCTAGCGGCCAGACAAAGAATCTACAAAGGCATGGCCCTCAGTGACATCAAAGTAAGCATATGTAACAGATTACCAAGAAGTCTGGGGACACTGAGGTATAAACATGAAATGGAATAATTTTTGCCAGTCTCGGGGTTTTACCAACTGTGTCGAACTCCTTTTCCCTGTTGGGTGGACGGTTCTCTAAACAAACGTCTTAATCCAACTCTACAGTTTGTCAGTAACCTTGAACTATTGGAAGCATCCCAACTTTGAAACAATAGGAAGCATCCCACCCTTGTTTTCCAAGACTACTTCCTAGACTTTGCTAAACTTCAGTTTTGTGTTTGCATCCAGTTTTTCCTATCACTTCATTACATGTGGTTCAAAAGCTTGAGGCAGAATGGTTTCCTTCACATAAACACCCTCATTCGCTTGCTAGTACTGTGGCATTTGAGATAAGGACAATGATAAAAAAAATTAAGATATTCCTCTTCCTGAAGATGTGATAACTGCTCAAAAATATCTACTCTCTCATATAATATATCTCCTTAAGAGGAGAACCTGCTGACTCGTTGGCTTTGGGTTTGGTC
>CABHPQ010152624.1:232-19084 GCA_902168405.1 Peromyscus aztecus
TCTGCACATGATTGACAGTGCCACTGGAAACAGTACAGTGGGGGAAGAACTCCGGTGAGGCACCGGGATGTGGGGGTGGAGTAATTGAAAAGTGTTAATGTTCTCAGCACAGACTTTAAGCCTGTCCTGGAAATGCTGCTGATGTCTCTTCTTTGCCCCGTGGCATTAGGATGCCCATGATGCTACTGAATACTTCCTGCTGGCGCTAGCAGCTGCGGTCCTGCTGGGTGACGAGGAGCTGCAGGACACCATTAAGAACAGGCTGGACAACATCTGCCAGAGTCCCTTGTGGCACAGCAATCCCTTGGGGTGCTCCTCAGAGAGGGCACGGTGGCTCAGTGGTGGGAGCCTGGCTCTCTGAAGAGACTAACCCTTTCTGACCACTTTGCCATGGCTAGATGCTGCCTTCCTGCCCCATGTTCTTAGATCTGGACTGGGAGAGTTCAAGTTTTCACCTCATTTTATGAAGAAGAGAGGTGCCCAGAAGGAGCAGGGCTCTGTGAGGAGCATCTTGGCTCCATGCTTCGATTCTGGAGCTCTGCCCAGGTCACTGTGACTCCTCTACACAAACAGCTCTGAAAATGCCTTCTCTCAACCCAGCTCTGGAGAAAGTGAGGAAGGCAGGCACTGGGCTGGGAAAGGGCGAGCGGACTGTCCTGGCGCCCCCATCGGTGTTCTCAGGGAAAGACCCTCCAGTTCCAGGGGAGGAACCCATCCTTTCTTGCTTGCTTTCTTCAGAACCAAAGGAGTCAGCACTCCATGCTCATGGGGACTGCTGGCACAGACATTCAGCATGGCCGTAGCTCGAGAGACATAGCCCCAGAAGGGCCAGGTGGAATGCACAGAGGTCTAACTGGGATCCACATTCTCCATTCTACCTGGAAGCAGGGCTCCTGTACAACCTCCCAGAAACTCTAGTGAACTTACCAGGGCTAAGGCTTGAGAATTATGCCATACACTACTTGTAAATACTGTATATTATTAAATATTGGCTATTTACATTTATATACACCTTTTGTCTCCTTTATCATGGGGTGGCGGGGAGATGAGCTGAGCTACTTGAAGTATGGATCAAATACCCAGATGCCTTATTACTTCAGAGTGGCTCCTCTATAAAACACCTCTGTGAGTTATCTGTAACCACATACCACATGGAACGACTTGTCACAACACTGATTATTCATCTGATTGCGTTTGGAGGGCAGTAATCCAAGTGTGACCTCGCTGGGTCTTCTGGCTCAGGGTGGCTTACAAGACCGCAACCAAGGTGCTGGCTCAGGGAGGAGTCACCTTGGGTTCAACTGGAGAAGAAACTGCTTCCAACTGGTTCACAAGGTTGTTGGCAGGAGTTGGATTGGTGGTTGCTGGCAGTTGGCTAGAAGCTAGCCACAGCTGGGGCCTGTAGGCCAGGCTACCATTTGATAGCTCCCATCATCAGAGTGAGCAAGGCAGAGAGGCAAAAGAGAGATCAAGCAAGAGAGACTATAATCAAATTGAGAAGTGGTACCCATTTGCTTTGCGTATTGTGTCCTTTATAAGAAAACCTCTGCCAGAGCCCCTTATGGCATAGCAATCACTTGGGATGCTCCTCGGAGAGGATCAGCTTACACAAAAGAGGGGGTGGGTGGCCAGCAAAGGTGTAGAAGTCAGGAGGGGAGGGATCACAGATTATTTCTGGAATTGCTTACCATCGTAACCGAGCTTTTGGTAATGGAACTAGGCAGTGAGTTCACACGATGTTCCACTGACCACAGTGTCAGGGTCAGCTGATTGACATCTGAAGTCTAAATTCTGGGTCGGTCCCTGAGACATCTGAGTGGAAACTCCTGGAGCTCAGCTCTCTACCTCTCACAAACTCTCCCAGCCATTCAAGTGCGTACTGAAGTGTGCCAAGTGTTCCAGGCAAGTGTGCATATGAATTGCCTGGTGAACAAGCTGACCATGAACTTTTGGTTCCTGCTTCTCATAACTCTGGTTCAGTGAGTTGCGTGGTCCAGGGGCGTGCAACTCCAGGGATCGCGAGGCAGGAGGATCACACCAGCTCTCAGCAGAGTAACACACGTGAGGTCTGGCCGCCACTCTCTCCACCTGCACATAGCAGTCTAGATTTGACTAACTGGACCACACGCTCCTTGTCTTTAGACTTTGGGGGATGACTAGATGTTGTCTGTGTGGTGGGGGTGAGAAGAATTGGTAGACTGAGTTATCATTGCATCTAGTCACCAAGGTTATAGATACATCAACGTATTTTTTTTTTCCCCTGAGGGACTCAATCCCAATCAGCTGTTCTCTGCTCTAGAGTGCTCTTCCCCAGAAAGGAAATGGGACACTTCAATCCACTCCCGTGTGAAACAGATGCAGTTTTGCTCCCACTACAAGCTGTAAACTCCCCAGGCAGGGAGGAATGCTGTGGTTGAGGCTAGCTGCTCTAATCTCCCCATGCAGAGTCCTTGCAAAAACATTCATGAGGGATGGTCTGGGCACATGTGTTCCAGAGCAGTTACACATCTTGGATCTGAAGAAGGCTCTCTTGGCCTGGAAGCCGTGCCACGGCCATTCCCCATCTGACTCAAGTTACAATCTCTCCCTTTTCCCACTGACGGGCAGAGCTGATGCTGTTTCAGAGACAGGAAGACTATAAAGGGGTGTTGCTATAATTAATGTGATTTGCTGTTACATTTTAAGCCTTACTATGATTTGTCTCCTCAGCAGCCACATCTTATTCTCCACATGAGGCTTTCTGTCCCATCAGATATTTCTCAGTTGATTCAAGTGTGCATGTTCTATCTATGCATACAGATATGCATTTGTACATGAGCACACAGGCACGTGTACACGTAAGGCATTATACTGACTTCTTGATACAGATATCTGTATATGCATAGATGTATACATGTATTATGTATAGGTACTTGTGCTAAGTGAATATAATGCAATTCATTAGTCAGAAGTTTATTTGGGGAGGAAATACACGAGGGTGAGTGGAGAAAAATGGAACAGATCATGGGAGAATGAGAAACCTCAATTTGATGTTAATTGCAGGGAGACTCTGTAGCTCTGAGCTCTGACCTCTGAGATCAGTCCCCCTGACAGCTCCTTTCCCACGGGCTGCTATCATTGTCCTGCATGAGCAGGTTTGGAGATGTCATCTGTGGGAAGAAATCAGATCTTTGTATCCCCTGATTTTATTCTTCTTTCTACGGATGAATAAACTGAGAAGCAGAAAGTAGTTCGTCTCTTGGCCACATAGGTAGGGGCACACACGACAGTGCTCTGAGGTATCTGATGTAAAAACTTAGGTGGGGAATGATAGGGATTTCTGCCATTCTGAGCCCCCTTCACAGTATATAACTGTGTCTGCACATAGGCTTAAGCCTGTGTTTCTCACCCCATGCAACATTGGAAAAGCTATTTTATACCTACTTAGTGTGGGGGCTTTAGTTGGCTCTTCTTCTTTCCTCCCCTTCATTTCCTTTGCTCATATAAAGAACGAATGTTGTATACACACACACACACACACACACACACACACACAGAATTGTATTGATTTTCAACAGAATTCCATGAATAATAAAATGAACAAAAAATACACTGAATTCAAACTCAGTCCAGTTGCTTACCAAAAGTTCCTTGCCTAAACCCAGTCTTTCATTGCTCAAAAAAGAGAGAAAATAACAAACGAGAAAGCATAGAAGACAGTCTAGCATCAGTCAGGTTCTTTTTGAACTATCTGAGAATTTTAAAAAAGCAGCAAAAAGGACTCCCCTCCTCATGGATAGAGTCAGTGCCATCCAAGCACATGCTCCTCAGGGCAGGGAAGCAGGGACCAGGCTGGGTGAGAGAGGAAAGGGGCACGTGATGCACTGTGGAAGAGAGTCAGGATCTTCAGCATCGCTAGAGGAGTCGAGTTCCAGGGAACGGTGAGTCCTCAGGACAGCGACTTTATCTGGGACAGGAGCAAGGGACATCAGGGAGGGCTTCCTGGAAGGAAGTAATGTCAGTGCTCTGCATGGAGAGAGCTACTGAATTTTGGCTGTGGGCAAGCCTGCAGGTTGTTATTGACAGACAAAATGCATGCCACAAGAAGCTCCCAAGTGGGAATCGATTAGGAGGTTGGAGCAGAGTCTGGAAATAGGGAGGAAGGACAAAAGAAGTCCCACAGGGCGTGTGGGGACAGGCTTCACCCTGAGGATAAGAGCAAGCTGTGGAAGGGGTAGAGGTCGTTGAGAGTGACATGGAGGTTCTGTGCTTCGGAAAGCAGATTTGGAAGCAGTGTGAGAATGGTTTACAAGGAAGCAAGGGGGGAGCGAGAGGTAGGGTTTAGAGTGGTATTACTGCCCCCATCCCAATCTGCTTCTTCCAGGCTGTGTGACCCTCAGCAAACAACTTTTCTAAGCCAAGCGCCATCAAACTGTGTTAGACAGCGCATGTAAAAGTTCCCAGTACATGTAGTACCTGGCCCAGAGGTAACCTTCAGATGAGCTGATAAAGATTTGTTTGCCTTCTTCATTTCATAGACAAGGAAATGGCTGAAGCAAATCTATCTTTAGGGACAACCCATTACCCAGGGAACAAAGAAACCCCATCTAGAACACAAACAAATGCGACTCTTTTTAAAGGGGATCTATTGACTCCACCCATCAGTTCATTTATTTTAAAACTGAGCTTTGAACTCTTTCTCTGTCTGGGCTTTATCAGCTGCTTTGCAGGTATGCTATGCATCTCTTTCTTTCGAGTATAAACTTTGCTTTTAAAAAAGTGCAGTGACCCTCCAGCTGTGGCTGGGAACACTGGTCCTTCATGTGTGGACACTTGAGACTGAAGACAGCTTCACAGAAGGACCAGAGTAACTTGTGTTATGCCTCCCAACACAGTTCATCCTCTGCCTGGAGTTTGGGGTAAAACACCATGTGTGGGGGACTTAGTACGAGCCCTCAATTCCAGGGACGGTCACAGTGAAGCAGAATTATACAGATTCGTGGCATATCTGGTTCTTTCCTATCCCCAAAGTAAGGCACATTAGGGGCAGTCTTTGATTCTGGACTTGTACCCCGACAGTTTGACTTGTGAGCTGTCATCATTCGCACCCACAGCCCTCATCAATCTTTTGAACTCAGTGGGTGAGCAGAAGGAGGCTGCTGGGCATCCTGGCTCTGAGAACTTGGCACTGGTTCGTGTTCCTCAGAGGCCTGTCTTCTCCCCCGAGAGGCAGAGGGTGGTGGGGATTTTGGGTGGAGACTCTGTCCAATTGAGATCGCCAGAGATAGGGCCAAGGATGACACAGGCGGCTGACACTGTAATGCAGCCACTCTGTTTGGTTTCTCAGGCTGACTGAAGGTGCCAGAGGAGGGCACTGTGATTTCAAAGTGGTTTTAAAGGTGGGGAATGCACATCCTAGCCCTAAAGTTGCCTCTGACTCAAGGCACATAGATCTCCTTCCAGAGCGCTTCCACAGACAACAGGTGCTGGCAGTTCTCTGTGGAAATCAAGATGTCCAGGAGGGGGCGGCAGTGTCTTTTCCACCTCTTCATGTACAGTGTCTATATCACATATTTAGAAGCTCTAGAACAGCAGTTTCAAAAATGTATCTATTGATGTCTATATATTACTACGATTCATATTTTTGGTATTCCAGTACATGTATGCATAACCACACTTATACATATTTGACAAACACCACTTATTTCTCACATTGAATACACTCTGATTTACTCATTTTAAAGAAACATTTTATTCTAGTTAAAAAAACATACAGTATGGGTGTGGATAGAGGGATCCATGGTTAAGGGCTCTTGTTGCTCTTGCAAAGGATCTAAGCTCAGTTCCCAGCACACACACATTCAACAGCTCACAAATACCCATAACTCCAGCTCCAGGGGAAATGACAACCATAGTCTGATCTCCAAGGGCATCCTAAACCACTACTCCCCCGCCCTCTCTCTGTTCCTCTCTCCCTGTTTCTGTCTCTCTGTATGTCTCTGTCTCTCTCTGTGTGTCTCTCTGTCTCTGTCTCTGTGTGTCTCTCTCTCTCTTTCTCTCTCTCTCTCTCTCTCTCTCTCTCTCTCACACACACACACACACACACACACACACACACACACACATAAAAATAAAAAATACATGCTAACTAGATTAACATTTAGCCTGACATTTGGTCGGTCACAAGGGCTCTTGTGAGGAAGAGCTGGCTTTTGTCCTTGTATGTCTTTTGATGGGTAGCATTTTGAGACTAAAATATGTGTACAATGACAGTTGACATTGAGTGGATGATACGTGTCATACAGAACCCTTGTTAGGATTCCCTTCTGGAATCTCACATTTTGATGGAGATACTATTGTTTTTAGTTCCACTGAGACTTAGAAAATGGAATTGGCTCTTCTAAGTCCATAGTAGTTGAGGTGGGATTTGAGCTCACGTCTTTCTGATGCTGGAATCATGGAACTAAGAATCACAGAACTAAGCTCTTTCATGCTTGTATTCTTTGGACAGGGGACACATCTCTGGGAGAGACAGTTTGATGGATATCACCACAAACAGAAAACAGATCACATTTCAGCAGCTTGCCACCATTGGGCAGAAAGCAACTCATTGATTCTGGTGGGTCAGAAATTTGATGAACTAAGAACACAACTAGGGGAAACAAATTTTTTAGGAGGTCCTAGAATAAAACATGATTCTAGTTGACCATATTCAGGCTGTTTAGCAAGTCAGCCAGCCAGCCAGCCAGCCAGCCAACTAACCAACTAATCAACCAGCCAGGCAACAAGCCAGCCAGTCAGCCAGCCCACAAACCAACCAGCTAGTCAGTGAGTCAACCAGCCAACCAACCAACCAACCAACCAACCAACCAACCAACCAACCAACCAACCAGCCAGCCAGCCAGCCAGCCAGCCAGCCAGTCAACCAAACAACCAGTAACTAACAAATATTCAACATATCCTGTGTGTTAGGTTCATACTCTAGTGAGCAAGATAATGATAGAGGCTGACCTCCTAGAGTCTGTGGGCTCCTGGGCAGGCCAAGACCCTCTGATGAACTTCTCCCCTGTTATCACCAGGATAACTTAGGTTTGAACCTGCCTGTCCTGGACACTGTACTAACTGTTGCACTTACTGTAACACTGACTCCTTTTAACATCTTCCCAGGAATTAATTGCATAGCATGGTTGGTTGGCCATCTGGTACATATAAAGAAACAAGTTCAGAGGTGTGAAGCAAGAGACAAGCTCTGGTCCAAAGTCCCATAGGTAGAAAACCGACAGAGGGAGAACAGTAACGAAAGCCTGGCCCATGCTGTAGGCTAGACTCTCATTTAATTGCGTGGAACGCAAGCTTAGAAGATCTTATTCATCCGAACACCCTGTCTAGTGAATGCTGGTGTCACTGAGCAACTCCATTGCTTACCAGCTATGAAGGCTATCATTGGTAAGTGGGAGTGTTAACAGAACTGATAAGATTGTTGTGAAAACCAAATGTGTTAATATATTTTTAAAGTGTGTAGTGCATTACCGTTGCATTAACCATCATTTCATAATAGCATTTTTGAGTCAAAAAGGCAATGGATTCAGCTTGTAGTGTGTGCAGAGAAGATATCGATAGAGTTTTTATCTAACTGCATGTGAAAATATTCATTCATATTTTCTGTTTGGTTGTGTCCCATGATGTCAGAGATAGTCAGTCCATGTCACCACTGTACCCATAGTGCCAGGACACCGGCTGACCCTTGGGAGGTGAGGCTCAGTGTTTGCTTATTGCATAAAACAATGAATGAATGAATTATATACCACATGTTTTATTTACACGTGGTTAAAATAATGAAGTAAATAAATATGTCCCTTATAGGATGGCAGCGTGACCTTAAACTGAGAGGCACTTGTGTGATTGCAGGTATCCTGTAGACTGGAAGGATGCACAACTTCCAGGAGAAAAAAGTGTGTGTGTGAATCATTTTCTTTCCAGTTTCAACAGAACCATCCAGGGTTCTGGGATGTCCTGGGGTAGGTCTTCATAGCATCCTGAATTCTCCAGCAATGATGTGGCCAATTCCCACGAAAGAAAAAGACCTTTTATTAAAAAAAAAAAGAAAGAAAAATCAATATATATATATGGAGAGAACACAAAGTTGGGTGGGTAGGGAGGAGAGGGTATCTTGGAGGAGTTGGGGGAGGGGCAAGAACATGATCAAAATATAGTATCTGAAAAAAATTTTAATACCAATTTAAAAAAAGAAAAAGACCTCTCTTCCTGTCCTTTAACTTCAAACTGGGGTCAAAGGCTTTAGGCTGATCTGAAAATAAATAAAGGCCCAAAGAGACAAAAGCTGTTCTGGAGCCAGCCCTCATTGTAAACACCAGCCTTCCTTTCCTTTGGCCCGAAGCTTCCAGGAACCTCCCCAGCCCACTGTGACCTCACTTAGCCCAAAAGCCTGGTGACTGTGGCAGGTCCTGGCAATCTTCTTAAAACAGATGGAGAGACTTCTGAAGGGTGTCTGGGGATGTGTGCCGTCTTAGTTTTATTGCCACATAATTTTTTTTAATAAAGAATATGTAGCATGCAATTCACAATATAACAAAATGATAGGCAATCTATTTGTGCCCCTCTCTGCTGTGGGGAGCTGTGGTATTATTTTTTTCCCATAAAACCTTGTTTGTCCTCCAAAAAGAATGATGAAGCTTTCAATCATACTTTTCAAATTGGCAATTAGTTTTAAAACAATGCATTTCCTGATTTGTGTGTTTCTTGTATCTAGGCTCACGAGAGTTGCCGTGGGATTACAAATATAGTTTTGACATGAATGTTGGTTGGTACCTTTGTGAACAATTAAGATGGAAGTCGAGCAATAGTTGGAAAATGGTTCATTCGTCAATGAGATGCATGACTTTCTGTTGGATGAGAAGAAAACTGTCTATTTCTATGTGTTGGTCCCAGAGAGCAGCTTTGGAGGTGCCACAGTCTCATGTATAATCTACACAATTGCCACCATGTTCTTTTTCTTTAAAAAGCCTTTATTTTGTGTGTGTGTGTGTGTGTGTGTGTGTGTGTGTGTGTGTGTGTGTGTCTCACAGGCACCATCATGTCAGAGGCAACTTGTAGGAGTTGGTTTTCTTTTTCTACCATGTGGGTTCCAGGGAGCAAACTGAAGTCCTCAGGCTTGGTGGCAAGTGCCTTTCCCTACTGGGTCCTGCTGCCTGCCCTACCATACAATTCTTAAGTCCAGAACACCAACAGGACTGTGAGCTGAGCTGGATTTTTGGCACTTACCAACTTTTGTGGTATAAATGTACCCACTGTGGTCAATATCAAGCATCATGAAATAGGACATTTGGAAAGATTCAATGGTGCTCAGACCTAGGTGGTATCCTACCACACAGATGCCAGGGCATTAACACCCCAAGAACATAGATGTACCCTCACATTAATGTGGTTCTGTGTGTGAAAGCTTATGCAAGAGACAACATCCTTTCCATGTGTTGAGTCATATGCCATATCCTGTCACACTGGGTCCTTTGGTGTTCTGATGGGCCATTCTAAAGGTTTTGGGATCAAGAAGGATTGGGGTCCCAAAAGACCTGTGGGAAGGGTCAGCAGATATTTAATACATAGGTCTAATTCTGGGTTTGGGATGAAACCTTTTTGAGGACTTGCCTGGGAGCTCAAGGTTTGTATCACATTGTATCAAGACAGTAACAAATATCAAGGCTTATTAGTTTGGGGACCTTAGGGACCCAACCTAACCCCTCTGTGCCTCAGATTTCCCACCTGTTAAATGGGACATTCAGGAATATCTTTCATGTTTTTAAAGTACTTAGTCTCAAACTGTGTTTGGAATTTATATTCAATAAATAATGGATATTTTAAACCATGTGAACTCCAAAATAAATAAAGCCAGCTAATGTTTACCAAGGTCTTGCTGCACACCAGGCATTGGATATGTACTTTGAACCCATGATCTCATTTTGTGTTCACAAAACCTCGGGGAAGAACTATTAGCATCCCCAGTTTGAGCTGAGGACACCAGGGCTGGAAGAAGTTGTGATTTGCTCAAGGTCTGGCAGCTTGTGGCAGTGGAGGGAGGAGATGGACACACTTGGTCTGGCTCCAGAGGCAGTACTCTTCACTGCCAAGTGGTTCTGAGTACCTTCTCTCTGTGAGTTCATCAGCAGGGCTGTCTCCAGGGTAACCTAATGTCTTAGTTAGCCTTTCTACTGCTGTGAAGAGACACCATGACCATGCAACTCTTATAAAGGAAAACATTTAATTGGAGTGGCTCACTTAGAGTTCAGAAGTTTAGTCCATTATGGCCATGGTGGGAAGCATGGTGGCATGCAGGCAGACATGGTGCTGGAGAAGGAGCTGAGAGTTCTTACAACTTGACCAGCAGGAAACAGGAAGTGGTCTGAGTGACTGGGTGTGGCTTGAGCATATATGAGACCTCAAAGTCCTCCTCCACAGTAACACACTTCCTCCAACAAAGCCACACCTCCTAATAGTGCCACTTTCTATGAGCTTATGGGGCAATTACATTCAAACTACCATGTCTGATTATCTGTTAAATTTCCTCATTTCAACTAATCAGCAGAGTATGTGTGTGTGTGTGTGTGTGTGTGTGTGTGTGTGTGTGTGTGTCTGTCTGTGTACATGTATTGACAAGGCCATGTTACTTATGAGGGGAAGAAACCAAGATGTGGACAGCCATATATTTGCATTTCCAAAGAAGAACCATTAATCATATGGACATATTTCATATGGACACTAGATGTAGAAAGTATGCAGAGACAAGAATAAGAGAAAGAACAAGGCTCTACTGCACACCAGAACATATCACCATGAAATCTCCTCTACACTTGAATTTTCCCAGAATGCTGAACCCACAAGAGAAGGCAGAGAAGAGTAGTTATGGGAAAACATTTTGCAGAAGAGTTAAGGCTGCTTAGGCATAGTTCCTAAAGGAGAAGTAGTCTTCACCCCACCCAACATGCTCACCAACACATACAGAAAGGTCTGTACATATTTGTACCTCTATACTCACTCTGGGAATCCATTGCTTTTTATGTGTATCTCCTCAGTCTCTATCACTCCATCTAGACCTTTGCACACATCTCCTTGAATGGCTAGTTCCAGCCTTCACATGAATGACAGCAGAGAATGTCATAATACACAGAAGCCATTAGGGCAAGTCAGATAACAGAGTTAAGTGAATGACTACCACTTGAAAAAACAGTTGGAAGACATTAGCATTGTGCAATCCCCAAACCTCAGATGTATGTATGTCCTTCCTTTAGCATGACTTCCTAGGGCATATTATACTATTGACTCGTCTATGGCTTTCCCCCACTGTTTTAGCAACTGTGACATCATTTCTCTGTGTGTGTAAACTCAGAGATACTCAGTAGCTCCGTGTACGCTGCCTGAGAGGTATACATGGGTTCTAGTATGGTCTTAGCATCTGTGGATCCTTAAGAGACCCACATTTGGATATCAGCATTTGGAACTATGGCTATTTCCACCATAAAAGAGGGGTAATGAACACCTACATCACGAAGTTGCCATAAATGTAATGTGATAATATGTTTAATGCCCTCAGAGTGGTGGCTGGAATATAATATGCACTTAATATTCTAGACTTTTCTCCAAGCTTGTGACGTAAGCCTATGATATGGGGGGAAAAGTCAAGGAGGGACCTCAATGACTCCTGAGGCAGCCAAGATGTGCAAAGAAAATAAATTGCAGAGCAATGAGGTCAGCAAATTTTTCTGCAACCCAAGACTTGTTATATATGTGCTCTATGGATTTCCATGAATGTATGGTTGGGTCTTTTCTTTTTGGCTTCAGTAGGGACACCACTAGACTGGATAACCAGCATCTGATGTCCAAAGAGGAAGCAAAAAGGCATCCATTGAGGATTAGAGCTGTGGGTGGGAGAGAATGTCTTTTGCTTGCTGTAGTTACCAATCATAAATAAATGACCTGGCTTAGGATGTCTGTGATTTTCTTTGACTGAGAGGCAAGTTGAGAGGCATAGTTTTGATTCAGAATTATAACTGTCAAAATGTTCCTGTGTTTACTGTGTTCCTCAGTAAAGTGTTTGCCATAGAAGCAGGAGAATCTGAGATGAGTCCCAACACCCACATAAAAAGTCAAGTGTGGAGGTGCGTGCCAGAAACCCCAGCACTGGGGAGGCAGAGATAGGAGGATCCCTGAGACTTGCTGGCCAGCTGGTCCAGTGGAACTGATGAGCTCCAGGTTCAGTTAGAGATTGTCTCAAAAAATAAAATGGAGGCTAGGAAGATGTCAGAGGGTAAGAGTGTTGCTATACAAGCATGGGACCTGAATTCAAATCCTTAACATCTGTGTGAACGGCTGGGTACGGCTGCATGTATGCCTGTAATCCCAGAGCAGTGGAGGGTAGAGACACTGTGGCTTTCTGGCTACCAGTCTCACTCCAGGTCCAGTGAGAGCCTGTCTCAGGAGAATAAGACATAGGGTGATTGAGTGGGACACCCTGCTGACCTCCTCTGACTTCTGCACATACACGTACACATGTGTGAACACACAGGCATGCATACATTACACGTGTTACACACATACACCCCTATCCCTAAATAATATGGAAAGCAATCGAAGAAGGTACTCTACATCAACACACATGTACATCCACATGTGCTTGTATATGCACACACTTATACCCACACATTAAACATGTACACACAAAAATTTGCTGTGATTTATGAGAAAGTTTATTTTAAAACAATATGGGAAAATATTTTAAAACATGATCACAAGAGCCATAGACCCATTGTCATGGATATCTCAACTAACCTTACAATATAAAACCCCAGTTTTATTATTTCACACATGGTTGAAACCTTTCCAGTTTCAGTAGGAAACAAAAATCCCTAACTTCAAATTTTAATTCTGAAATATTTTAAACATCTTTCTGTGAGCTTCCACTAAGAAAGGACAGTACCTAGCACACGTGAGTGTAAGTGGCCTGTGACAGCTGCTTACAATAAACACAATTTGAAAAGACACAGTGTTCTAGATGTTTGTGGCTGTATAACAAACCACCCTGAAACTTTGTGATCAAAATTTATTTCATTATCTGTTGGTTGGACGTATTGGATAGGCTTACCAAGGATGTGTGTGAGCTTCTCTTGAGGAGGAAAACATCTGTTCACTCTAGAGAGAGAAACCAACGACAGACCAAAGAAATGATTCTGCCCAAGTGCAGCTTGGTGAACCAGTGGGCTTTATCAGGGATACATGATCATGGGCGACTTACGAGCGTCTACACCACTGAAGAAAATGCCTCTCCTAGCCATACACGGACAAATGCTCCTCCCAGAAGTCGTGAGTTACTAAATGAAAATCCCAGTGCTGAGTATGGGATAACTCCCTACGAATTGTTGGTTCAGGGAGGCCCCAGAGGCCCCCAAATAATCCAGGATATTGTCATTCCTCTTGATTGGCCATGAGAATCAGACAGTAAAACCCTATGGCTGACTCACTCCACACACTTTGGTTGCAGGCCCTAGAGAAATCAAGCTGTAACTAAGTGGAAAGCTTCCTTCTGATAGTTCTGACAGTACCAGTATTTTACAGACTTCTGGGGAAGAAAAATCACTAATAGTTCTGCTTAGTTGTGAATCCCATGAGCTATAAAAATGACCTGCCCAGTAAGATGTGCTCACTAGTTCAACAGTGACATGGGTACTATGGGGGTCACCAACCACTTTCTCATTGGATTTGAGGCTTCCTAGGTGGGAACTCACATTGGGTCCTGTAAGTCTGGTCAGATTGTTAGGCTAAATGGACATGTTGCCAAGTTGCCTTCTAAATACTCATGTTGATACTCACCTTGCACAATGGAGCATTAGTGGGTCTAATCTTGTGTAGGTCTACTGCATATTATCGTAGTGTCTGAGAGGTCAAGAGGGCAACAGTCACGTCATTCCTGGAGGACAAATTTCCACAGCACAGTCTCCCATGTGTTTTCAGTCGGATGATGGCTGGGGCTGTTAGCATTTGATCATGGCTTCTGGGTTGGATATTCACGCTGGCTCCTTTACGGAGCTGGGGGTTCTCGGTTGTTGGCTGGGAGTTGAGCTGGGTCTGTGGTCAATTGGAGTGCCTGAATACCTAGACACAGCCTCTGATGTGGTTTGGATTCTTGTAGTGTGTGTGTGTGGGAGGGCGGGGTGGGGGAGGAGAATATGAAAGAATATGAATGAACGAGAATTCACAAACTAGTGTTTAAGAGACCAAAGAGTGGGACTGCAAAGCTTCCTATCATCCAGTCTCGGAAAGCACAGTGCCTCCTGCAGCCACACTGTTTGTTACACAGGTCTGGTCAGACTGCTGCCATGGGGGAGTGCTCGGTGACACTAACATTGGGTGTGGTTCACTAGGCTCCATCTTGCATTTAGATGCCAAAGTGAGGTTTTGGGGAATAATTTCAAAAAATAATTTCATTCCCATGGAAAAGGAATAAAAGTGCTTTGTTACCTGCTTTTCATAAAAGCTAGCTTGTTTCCTTGGTGTTCCAGAAACTCCTTGCATGTGTATTTAGGTTTTGTGAGGTCAAAGGAACTCAGCTTGTATCTAGGAAATTCTGGAAAGATAACCCAGCAAGTAAGTTGTGGTAAGCATAACATTAACTTGGCTAGAAAGGGATGCTGTGGCAATCTCAGCTCTGCCCTGGAGGCATCTGTAAGAGATAAACTCAACCTTCCAGCTCACTGTTGAGGAAACTCATGCTATGAGCTTAGTCTGGGTTCACTGAGCAGAGATTCTTAGAAGAGAGAGCTGCGTGTGGGAGTGACCTTAACTTTGTTCTAAGTCTTAACTGAGTGCTCCTTTTAGAACAGCGCTAATTCTCATAAGGCTTCCCCTTATTTCTGTACTTATCACTGGCACTTATTTCAATATCTGTGCATAGTGATGCTCTAGAAAAAAAATGCACTATGTTGTTAGCTTGACTGGGAAACCCAGAGGTCCCGTGTACAGTGCCAGAGACCATAGATATAAGAGTACGTTTTTCTGCTCAGCAAAAACAGCGCTGTTCGCTGGATGCTCAGCCTATCTCTCTTTGGCTAAGTCATGGGAGGTTTTGAGATTGTATTTCTCTAGGTCTATTCACTCAGAAAATACTGGATTCCTTCTAAGTGCCTGGCGTTGCTTCAGTCTCTAGAAATAGACCAGTGAGCAGAAGCCTAAAGTTACTGCCCTGAAGTGAGACCCCCTTGAGGACAGCCTGAACATGACCAGCAAGTGCAGAATGATCTTTATGTAGAACACAGATGGTGGACAAATATGACTGTCCTTCTCCCACACGGATGGGTTATTATAGTGGTTGAGAGTTAACTAAATTTATGGGTTGGAGAGATGGCTCAGTGGTAAGAGCACTTGCTACTCTTGCAGAGGACCTAGGTTTGGTTCCCAGCACTCACAAGGCAGCTTACAATTGTCTGTAACTCCAATTCCAGAGGACCCAGCACCCTTGTCTGGTCTCCACATGCATCGATTGGGTCACCATGCAATGCTCTTACATATATATGTAGGCAAAACATTTGCACACATAAAATAAAAATAATAAGCCTTTAAAAAATAATTAAATTTAGCCAGATGGTAGTGGCACATGCCTTAAATCCTAGCACTTGGGAGGCAGAGGCAGGTCAATCTCTGAGTTTGAGGCCAGCCTGGTCTACAGAGGGAGTTCCAGGACAGCCGGGGCCATACAGAAAAACCCTGTCTTAAAAAAAAAATTATCTCATATATTTCTCCTAAAAAGCAAGACTAATAACATGACTTTGGAATGAATCTAAAACACAGAATTTCAAATTAGAGAACTGGGCATTGCCAATTATCCTGAAGGAGATTAGTTATTGAGTTAATTTTTAATTTCCCAAAATTATTTCTTAAACAATAGCTCCCTGGCATTGAACTGGAGTCTTTGAAAGCCTGCCTCTCCTTAGAACTCCGATATGACCTCATAGTATGGCATTGTTAAATAATCTCAACATTTTTGGGTGTAACCTATTCGGCAAGTTAGGACTTGATGCCATTTGTATGTGTTTCTCAGAGAAGCGAGACAGAACAGAGCTGGGAGCCCGCGGCAGGGCAATGGGGTTTCGGGCGTCCTGCATTTAGTCGCCTGAACAATTCTCATGCTCCGATTTGGCTGCAAGATCTGCACATTCCAAAAGGGGCTTAAAAAAAAAACTTATCAAGGAAGGCGCCTGCCATTTAGTCCAACCCACTGAGTGTGAATAATCCAATGAAACTCCATTTTTCTAACCATCGGTCAACCTGTGTTATTAAGGACTTGTTGTGTGCCAGGCAACACAGATAACACAGAGTGAATTCACTGCCTGGAGGGGATTAACGCCGCTGGGATAAGGATGCAGATGAGAACCTGTGCTAGAAAGGAAGTGAGACTTGGGGATGCCATGGGGGTGACTGAGGTGAAGTGAGTGGTGTGATTGCTCCATTGTGGAAGGACTGGCATGCTATATTGATTTAAAGTGGATTGCATTGGAGCGAAGTGAAAAAGAGCCTGCAGAAGACAGCTGTGTGGGACAGCTGGGCAGAAGGTCACGAGTCCTGAGCTCTCCAGCTAGCTTAGCCACTAGTAGGTTTGTGCCATCTTAGCCTTTTAGGGCCCACATTTCTTTACCAACGCTAACAGAGGTAGAACTTGGTGGAAAAGCTCCAATTTTCTTTGGATTTTAACAGTTAGTAATGGGATCTATGCTGCAGGCTTTAAGAACATCCAGGCATCCTGAGGTGAAAAGTTGAAATCACCGGCAATGTTTCTCTCAGTAACACTTCATGTTTGGTTGCTTTCTAATTCCAAAGTCCTTTTCCATGCACGCTTCTCTTGATCCTCAAAGAACAAAACAAAACAGGACAAAGCCAAAACCAAACCTGTAGAGATGGAAAAATACCCTGGAGTTGAAAGTAGTTAAGTCATGTATACTCAGTTTCACCAGGGCAGTAAGTGTAGGGTCTGTTTGCAGAGCTGGGGTGTGACAGTTGCTTATAATTGGATTAAAACAGCTCTCTTCAATGACATTGAGAAAGCGACCTCCAATTTCCCTTTGAATACCAGCCTTTCCAAACAAAGGACAACCTGGAGTTGATAACCATGAGTCTCATGTCAGGGTCGTGACAGATAGGAAGTTTTTTTGAGTCCCAATGGAGACAATGTAGCTGAACCTATATAAAATGTTTTGCCCATCTGAACATGAAGGTAATGGCATTGCTTTTGAGAATGTAAAATGAAACAGCCACATCGGGAAATGCTTTGATGGTTCCTTATAAACACAGTCTTATTAAGTATTCTAAATATACTCCTTTATATAAAAGAAATAAAAACTTGTACACAAAAAAACCTGTACAAATATGTTTATAACGGCTTTGTTCATGACTGCCCCTCACTGGAAAACCGCAGTGCCTTTCAGTGTGAACTGATAAACTGACATACTTGTGTAATGGAATACTACTCAATAACAGAAAGGAATGGCCGCCAGTGCAGGCCGCAGTTTAGATGACGCTCCCAAGCGTCATGCTAACTGGGGGGAGTCTGACTTGGAAAGCTACACACATATCTGATTTCACTCATACGATATTCTGGAAAACCATAGATTGATAAAATAGAGCTATGGTCACCCCGGTTGCTGGGGGTCATCGAGGGTCACAAAGGAGCTGTGTGAAGTGACAGGAATGTTCTGTGTCCTGATTGTGGAGTGATTTGCAAGACTGAATGCATTTCTCAGAACTCAGAGAACCATGAGACCTAAACAGTATAAATTTTGCTGTATGAAAATTATAGCTTCATAAGCAGACACACTAAAAATGATGATGATATATTTGCTTGTTTGAGTTTTAAAAGATTTTAAGTGAATAGCTTTTATTTTCTTCAGAAAAATGCTTATTTTTGTATTTATTTATTTTTATTATTCTTATTTATTTTCTAAGGGTGTCCTGTAGGCTGAGAATCAACAAAGCTTTCTTTGAGAACACTCTGTCAGCCAGATCAGCTTGCCCAAGTTTGGGGAACCATGAAAACCAGAGTAGAAACCAGCAAGGTGACCCCCATTGTTTTAGTCTTTAGGGACTGCTCCCTATAACCTGTGTTGTAAACTTTAACGGCGCCTCTGTAATTCACATGCTTTGAACATTCAAGTTCATTTTTTTTTTTTAATTTGCAGGTTACGAAGTTTACAGATCAGAGGAGCACACAGAACACAGAGCACTCAAGGTCACACTGGTTCTCCCTTCAGAGTGTGAGTTCAGTGAACTCAGGCATGAGACAAATCGAATCCAGCCTCTTTGAGGGCTGGTGTGTCCGTGAATCCTTTAAGCAGACATGGGAATTTGCTCCTCTGCCATACACATCGCTGAATCACTTCCTAGATCCCAAACTGAAAGACTAAGGTTTGGAAAATACAAAACCCCACCCGATGCTGAGGGAGGCAGAGCCTGAGTCAAGAGTCATTCAAGGCCTATACCATTTTCACATCCCTTGTCTTCTCAGGAACCTTCCTCACCAGTCATGGGCCCAGATCAAGATAGCTCATCAGGCTGGGGCTGTGGAGCATGCCTGTAACTCCAGAACTGGGTAGATAGAGGCAGGAATGTCACGAGTTCAAGGCTAGCCTTGGCTACAAATGGAGTTTGAGGCCAGACTGAGCCATAGGAGACCCTGTCTCAAACAAAATAAAAGCAAACAAATAGCTATTTTAGCAGTCAGTCTTCTGGAGTCGGCATTTGTACATAGATTATTATTTTTTCTTTTTTTGATACCTTTTGTTCCTTGTTCAACCTCTGACATAATTTATTTAAAGTTTT
>CABHPQ010152625.1:0-23145 GCA_902168405.1 Peromyscus aztecus
TCCCGAATGTTAGGTTCGTGTAACAGGGCCTGGAAGCCAGGGCCTGGGTCACAGGCTAGAAGAGTGATCACATTGCAAAGCCCTGGCCTAGCTAGGGACCCTGGGGAGACCATCCAGCTGCCAGGGTAGGTCGCTGTACAACTGATGGTCACAGAGATGCAGAGGGGGATGTCAGTTAGACATTACTGTCCCCAAAGGAGTAAACAGGACAGTAGGAAAGATGGGCTTGCCCAGCATGTCCCTTTAGAGTGTCCCCTCCATGCCGCTCCCCAAGACAGACTGCCATCTAAACCACCATCACCTTTTCATCAGGGTGCAAGTTCCCACTGGGGACAAGAGTGTGTCGATGTCAGGAGTTTATGCTTTCCAGGAGCTGTGGGTATCCCTGAGCCTGGCCTCCAGGGACTGCCCATTCTGAGGGCTTCTTCATCTGCCCCCAGGAATTTGCTGGAGCCCTCTGGGCAGAGCAAAGGCTGCTTCAGCCAGCTGCCCGGGTTGTAAGCAAACACGCCCTGTGGAGGGTACCACACTTTGCTGGACCCAAATGGCTCATAAAACAAAACTTTGGGCTAGACCTGGGAGGTTTAGCCATGAACATTCCGGCAGCAGGCTTGGCGGCCGCTTCATACCCAAATGCCATGAGGAGAGAAGGCACCTAGCCAGGCCCTGGGGCACCAGGAAGGGTATGGGCCACCTCAGAGCTCCGAGCTAGAACCACGATGGGAGGCAGCACCCTGGCCCCACTGTCTGCATCCCACGTTCAAGGCACAGGCTTAAAGACATGTTAGAGCTGGCTTCCTGCTGTAGCTGGCCATGTCTCCCGCCCCTTCATCTTGACACATCCCAAATTCTGGGAGGCCTTGCCCAAGAGCCTGGGCGAAGCCCAGCTTGGCCACACACTATGAGGAGGCCATAGCCAAGATGCTTAACTGTATAAAATCCCAGACATGTCACACACAGCATGGTGGGGGCTGGCGTCAACACAGGAGATGAGGTGAATGCTTGGTCTATAGCCCGGCTACTTGTGAGACGGCAAGCCAGATGTGTCCACATCACTCGGTCGTGAGAAAGGTGAAACCCTGGCCCTCTACAACACGGATGAACCCAGAACACACGGTGCTACGTGGAAGAAATCAGATACAAAAGGCCAGAGGTGTGTGATTCTGTTGATAGGAAATGTCCACAAGAGGCCAAAAGTCAAGACAAGGCGTAAACTGGGCAAAGGTGGGGTGGTGTAGGCCTGTAACTCCAGCCCCTGAGAGGCTCAGAATGAGAACCCTGAATCCCAAACTTAGGAGCTCTTCCAGGGCTGTGCAGCAACAGGGGCTGGGCTCAGTGGATAGAATGCTCACCTAGCATGCATGCGTGAAGCCAGGCCCTGGGTTCCATCCCAGCTCCATATAAATCAGGTACGATGGTGCACGCCTATCATCTCTCCATTTAGGAGGCAGAGGCAAGAGGATCAGGAGTTCAAGGTCATCTTTAAGGGAATTTGGGGCCAGCCTGGGCTACATGAGATACTGTCTCAAAAAAATAACAATTTTTTTTAAAAGAAAGTAAGTGTGGTGGTTTGAATGCAAATGGCCCCCATAGGCTTTTTAGGGGGTGGCACTATAAGGAACTGTGGTCTTGTTAGAGGAAGTGTGCCAAGGGGGTGGGCTTTGATGTTTCAAATGTTCAAGCCAAGCCCAGTGTCTCTCTCTCTTCTTGTTGCCTGCCAATGATCCATATGTAGAATTCTCAGCTACCTGTCCAGCACCGTGTCTGCCTGTGTGCCATCATGCTTTCACACCATGACGATAACGGACTAAACCTCTGACACGTAAGCCAGCCCCCAATTAAATGTTCTCCTTTATAAAAGTTGCTGTGGTCATGGTGTCTCTTCACAGCAAGAGGATACTGACTAAGACAGTAAGTTTGCTTAACAGGAGTGGTGGGGGACATGGTGACGCTGAGAGGAGACAGAGCTGGTGTTTGGGAACCAGACAGAGGCATGGGTTGCCCTCAGCAAATGTATTTCTGCTCCCACGCTGCACAGGGCGACCAGGGAAAGTCTTCCAGTATAGATCTTCACACAGTAAGCAAACATAAATTTAAGTACAGTGTTTAAACTTGAACTTCTGCAGGGCAGAATAAACCATGCCACGTTACAGACTCTGCTTGAAACCTAAAATCGAAGGCAATTTGCAGACGCCCAGCACCAGGCAGCTACAGACATGGCCCCCACTGACTGGCACTCACCCAGCTTCCCTCTCTGTGAAGGCAGAGGTGGTGTGCAGCTTTCTCTTGGCTAACCACGGGATAAGAAGGCATCCCAGGACAGGTTTCACCCAGGCCTTGGGCTGGGCGTTTGGGATGTAGCAAGATGAAGGAGGGGAAAACATAGACAGCTACTGTGCACCCCAAGTGTCAAGAATGCAGAGCCCCAGGGCTGGTCAGATGATCAGACCTGCAATTCTAACATGACCTGGTGACACGCTGTCTTAGTTAGTTTTTTTGGTTTTTTTTGTTTGTTTGTTTTTGTTTTTCGAGGCAGGGCTTCTCTGTGTAACAGCCCTGGCTGTCCTGGAACTCACTCTGTAGACCAGACTGGCTCTGAACTCATAGAGATCCGCCTGCTTCTCCCTCCTGAGTGCTGGGATTAAAGGTGTGCGCCACACCACTGCTCGGCTAGTTCAAGTTTCTATTATTGTGATAAACATCATGACCAAAAGCAGCTTCTGGAGGAAGGGTTTATTCTGCCTATACTTCCAGGTAACAAACAGTCCATCATTGAGTGAAGTCAGGGCAGGAACTCAAACAGGGTGAGAACCTGGAGGCAGGAGCTGATGCAGAGGCAATGGGGGGGGGGTGCTACTTACTGGCTTGCTCCTCATGGCTTGCTCAGCCTGCTTTCTTATAGAACCCAGGACCACCAGCCCAGGAATGGCAATGCCCACAATGGATGAGGCCCTCCCATATCAGCCAATAATTAAGAAAATGCTCTACAGGCTCGCCTGCAACCTGATCTTACGGAGATGTTTTCTCAATTGAGATCCCTACTCTCAGATGGCTATAGCGTGTGTCAAGTTGACATAAAAACCAGCAGCTGGTACACACGCGTCATGTTCCACAGGCGGCGGAGCTGTGGCTCGGCAGCCGTGAGAAGCAGATAAAGGAAGCTCATCTTGATCCTCGCTGGCCCACCACCTCCTCTTCTGATGACCCACACTGACAGAGGGAAGACAAACCCAAGAGGAGGTCCAGACAGCCCGGCTGTGTCTACAAAGCAACGTTAGAGTGTCAGGCAGCGTTGGGAACCGTGACGCCAAGGCCCAGCAATGTTTAGATAGATGCTTCAGAGAGCGGCAAATGCCTCCCCCCACCCCTGGCTCGGCACAATCCTCCCCATCTCCTGAACCTCCCAAGGTCACTCTGCAGGGCAATGATAGCCTCTGGCCCTGGGTGTCTACTCGGTCTGTAGACACTCCTGCAACTTCAGCGCCCCCTAGAGGGAATGCTGGAAACTACAGGTTCACATCCCTCCAGGAGATCCAGCGGTGGGATCCCCATCACCACGCTGTGCTGGCCAGGGGCCTCCTGAGTCCCCTTGGCCTCATGACAGTCACAGTCCATGTCTGGGAGGCACTAGTGAGATGAGAAAAGGGAGTCCAGGCACAGGGGGGCAGCATGGGCACTGGGTGTGTGTACACCATTAGACATCCAGGGGCAGGGGCACCTGCTGTCCTCCAACTGTGAGACCCCAGGCAAGCCTTGTGCCTCAGCTTTCCCCAACTGTCAAGCGGAGAAATGACTGTCCCTTCTTGCCAGAGTTTCTGTATGCATCAAAGGAGTTAGACAGAAACTAGAGTAGAAATGTGACTCTCTGGCCAGCAATGGAGGTATTCTAAAGAGGCGCCTGGGCCCCTCTCTCTGGCTATCAGGCTACTGAAATGATGGACCCCAAAGAGTTGAGATTTCCCAGGAGTCTCACGCTGAGAGAAAGCTTGGTGCCTGCCACAGAGGGAGGCTGTCTCTGAGGAAGAGATTTCACACAGTTCTGACAGTTTGTTGACCACCTTGCAGGAGTCATCAATGGTCAGTGGTGGGTGGGGCCACACCCTCACAGGTTGGCGTCACCACTTCTTAGCCTTTAAGTAAACCTAAGCTGCACATCAGGCCCCCAAGATGGACTTGGGGGTGTTGTGGGGTGTCACTGACCTCTTCCTACTGTGGCATCACTGGAAGAATCTCTGTTTCTCACCATCATGCATCTCTTAAACTGATGTGTCAGCGGCCACACATGGCTTGTTTGGGCTACTAGAACCCAGGCTCTGATCCTGGCAATTCCAGCAAGAGCAGCCTCCCCGAGTCACTGCACTGGGCAGTGTGGTGTACCATGGGCCCAGAGAGGTTTGGAACGCACAGGAATGGTGACAGCCGTACTCTTTATTTGGGGCTTTCAGGGAACACTACCAGAGTCCAGCAGGAGCAGCCTGCCTTCCTGACTCTGCTTCTCTACCCCAGAGCCAGGCCAAGCTCAGGCCTTCATGTGGGCAAGTGGCACACCCACTCTGCCTCAGTTTCCACATCTGTGCACAGGGTGATACCAGTGACAACTCCACCACACACAGGCTACTCTCAGGGTCCCAGTTTGTTACTATTGAAATCATGGGACCAGCAAGACGGCTCAGTGGGTAAAGGTGCTTGTTGCCAAGCCTGATGACCTGAGTTCAAGTCCTGGGATCCATGTGGTAGAACAGACTCCTGCAAGGTGTCCTTTGACTTCTACACACACACCATAGCATGTCTGAGAACACACACACTACACACCAGACACACACACATACCACACACACACACATCCACACACCATACACACACACACTACATACCCACACACACATGACACACCACCCACACATGCATACACTCTACACACCATACACATATACACTACACACACACCACACACACACTACACCCCCAAATACACTATATACCACATACACAATACTACACACACACACACACACACACACACACACACACACACACACACAAATACTAAAACATTTTCAAAGAAACAAGAATAATCATCACTGCTCGGCCCCACCCTCAGCTCTGGGCAGCTGAGGAACCTGTACTTTCTGGTCCCTTCACAGGGTCCACAAGTTGCCAACTGTGTGAGCTGGTGATGCTGCTGGGCAAAGAAGATGCCGAAGCGTAAGGAAACAGGAAGTAGCAGGACAATGGTGGCACATGCCTTTAATTAGGAGGCAGAGGCAGGTGAATCACTGAGTTCAAGGCCAGCCTGGTCTTCAGAGTGAGTTCCAGGATAGCCAAGGCTACACAGAGAAACCTTGTCTCAAAACAAAACAAACAAGGGCTGGAGAGATGGCTCAGAGGTTAAGAACACTGGCTGTTCTTCCAGAGGTCCTGAGTTCAATTCCCAGCACCCACATGGTGGCTCACAAAACATCTGTAATGAGATCTGGCGCCCTCTTCTGGCCTGCAGGGATACACGCAAACAGAACACTGTATACACAATAAATAAATCTTAAAACAAAACAAAAAAACCCACAACACACAAAAAAGAAAGAAAAAGAAAACAGGAAGTAACCCAGAAACTTCAGGATGGTGTGTGCAAGGCCACATCCCATCTTACTTGCATCTGTCCCAGTCCCATAAGGGCTTTGTGCATGGTTGGCTGTTCTCATGGGTTACTACAGAAGAGCCACGAAGAAGAGTCTGCCTGAGCCCCAGGATACACGGCCTGCTGTGCAGTGTGCTGCAGCCTGGATCTCAGTCAACATCCTTGTGTAGAGCGACACATGCAGCTGAATACAGCAGCCCTGGACAATGAACACAGTGCCAACTGAGTGACAGAAGGCGACGGCACATCCCTTGTTCCCTGTGGGTCACGCACCTCAGTGGTGGGAAAGAGACTCACTCATGCAGCAGTCACAGACCAGGGTCAGATGAAGGTGGTGCTGGAGACTGAGGAGGGGTCCCAGAGCCCTAGGCTACACAAGGAAGGTCCAATGTCATCCATGGAGGTCTAAACTCACGCCACTCTCCTTGGTCACACCGGGTCAAGCCACATGCTCTGGCGGAGGCCCAACATCCTTCATAGGGAATAGGCCCTGTGAGCCATGCTTCTCCCGCCACAGAGGCGGGCTGAGAATCCAGGCAGCAGGTTCTTACCTCTCATTCTAGCCCCATCAGCACACTCGGGAAGCACCAGCCACCTCTCCTTGCTTCCTGTCACACCAGAACGCCCAACCCAAATGCCACCAACTCCTCCATGTGGCCACCCCAGACCTGTCCTCACCCCTCCCCCGCATTCCCAACCCCTACTATGCAGGTAGTACCCTGACTTCTGCTGGACAAAGTCGTCCCCTCAAATGGGAGTTCCCCAGGCCGGAAGCTATGGCGACAATCTCACCCCCGACCCAAGCAAGACAGCCTTGGCCTGTAGCCAAATTCATCTTCCTAATGTCCAAGGGACATTGACAAGGTGAATCGGGAAGCCTCAGCTGGGTCTTTGACAACACATCCACCTGTTTGTCTGTCTGTCCATCCTGAGGATCCCACCCAGCTCTAAGGATTTGAAGCAAATGCAGAGCAGAGCCTATGTCCTGATACCACAGAGAGGGTCTGGTGGTACTTAGGTCTTGGTCACCTTCATTTCTCCCTCCCACAAGCATTTACTGGATGTCTGTTGTATACAACCATGACTCTGGGCCAACCCAGGGCCCACAGGGCTCGTGGGGCTCAGCAGGGGTCAGCAGGGCAGACAAGGTCCTCAGGTGACATGGAGCAGGTTAGCTACACACACAGTAAGGAGTGTGGTGGGCCCCAAGATGGGGGATCTCAGATAGGGTGGACAAGACAGATCTCACACAGAGAGTAACAGGGAGCGGCCCAAGGACAGTGAGGGAATGGGTGACATTTGGCAGAGTCCGGCAGGCATAAAGGCCCAGGGGTAGTGACTGTCCACAAAACAGCAACACAAGGTGAGCATGGGGAGGTGAGAACTCGGGTAGGAGGCAGGTTGATACTGAATGGGCTGTGGTCACTGGAAGGACCTGAGTGCCCTTTAGCTTCTAGGACGGACTTACAGGAAGACCCACAGTGCCACACACAGGCGATGCAGACCAGGCAGGCGGGAGAGGCCCAGCAACTCAGGCCACCCGAGAGGCCACGCCACTGAGTCCCGCCAAGCGTGTTTTGCACAATTTCCAAGAGCCAAATCAGACACAGCCATCTGCCTCAGACAGACCCCAGTGCTCAGCCTCCAGCTGGTCCCTCGCACGAGCCAGCTCTCCGTGCCACCATGGAACACGCATCTGCCGCCGCCAGCTAATCCCCATCCCATGACACAGAGAGGACACAGCGAGGCCAGAGAAGCATGCAGACAGGGGACGCTCTTGGTCCTTTGGAGCAGCACCAGAGAAGCATGCAGGCAGAGGACGCTCTTAGGCCTCTAGAGCAGCACCAGAGAAGCATGCAGGCAGAGGATGCTCTTGGGCTTTCGGTTGCAGCACCAATGCAGAGGTCTCAGAGTGGCCGCTGTGCCCTGGGAGATCACTAGGCAGTCAGTCATTCATCCCTTCCTCACAGCCACCTCCCTGCACAGGGACTCAAACGTGCCTTTCCAACTGACAATACAAACTCACCTGGCTTACACCTCCCTTGTGACATCAGAACAGATGCTCATACAGCCCAAATCCTTCATCTTTCAAAAAAAAAAAAATCAATGCAGCCCGAAGGTTGGGCCGCTAAACTAATCAATAAATGGGCCACTGTGCCCAAGAAGCTGAGCTGCTGACAACCTCAGCTCCAAGTGTCATGTCAGAACTCATCAGCAGGCTCTGGCTGGCGAGGCTAGCGCTGCACACTGATCTTGGAAGAGTATCTCCCATGGAAACTCTGCCTCTGGGACACATCTTCCAGCCACCAGGTCCCCAACTCAGTGAAATCGACACCAGCTGTGACTTTGGGGACACGGTGAGCCAGCTGAACCTGCAGACACGATGCCTCCCTTTTATTTCCCAGAGCCAACTATCATGTTCCTTCAAATAAATGTTCCCATCTCCAGTGAGTCACTTGGCAGGGACACAGCAGGCTATTGCCAACCCATGGGCCAAGCGTCCTGAACCTATGAAGGGGGGAACAGAAAGAGGTCCCCCGTGTCCCTGATAACAGGCTATGGCTGACATTCACTCTGTCCCAGGAAGCCCACTGACCTCCTGGTCACACATTTGCCTGGGATACACGCTCAGGAGAGAGGAGCTGCAGATGGAGGAGGCTTCATTGGAGGGTCCGCAGGACAGACGGAGCCCCTCGTGTCTTGTGCCCCGGATGCTCAGAAGCAGCTCACTAGCAACTCACGTTGTCCCTGATGTTGCCCACCCGGATACGTGCGAAGGCCCTGTGTGGGTCCTCAGGACAAAAGCTCATAGAACAGTCCCTAGGCTGGGAGCCAGAGGTGTTTTGTAGCCATGTTCCTGGCCTCACTGCATGTAAGACCAGAGCGAGTCTCTTGGCTCTCTCAAGCTGGGATGCGGCTGTCATTGCCGGTGCACCTTGGTAGTGATAGCCTGATCACACCCACTGTGGTGGTTTGAATAGGAATGGTGAATGCTTTGCCTATAGGGAGTGGCACTATTAGGAGGTGTGGCCTTGTTGGAGTAGGTGTGGCCTTGCTGGAGTAGGTGGGGCCTTGCTGGAGTAGGTGTGGCCTTGTTGGAGGAAGTGTGTCACCGTGGAGGCAGGCTTTGAGGTCTCATGTGCTCAAGCTAAGCCTAGTATGTCAGTCTCTTTCTGCTGCCTGTGGATCAGGATGTAGAGCTCTGGATGATAATAATGGACTAAACCTCTGAACTGTAAGCCAGCCCCAGTTGAATATCTCCCAATATAAGAGTTGCTGTGGTCATGGTGTCTCTTCACAGCAGTAGAAACCTAACTAAGACACCCACCAAAGCAGAGCCTGGTCCCCTAAGGACAACACTAAGGCCTTCACTTCATCACCTAGCCACCTACAGCACAGTCCCACAAGGTGATGCCACGTCCCCTCAGAGCCTCACACTGGGGACCCATGGAGCCACCTGTCCTCCCTTAGTGATTGATAGCTATCATGTGTCTGTGGCATCTGCCAGGTTTAAAGTGACTAAGTTCCCCTTTGAAATTAACCAGCTTAAAGCACTCAGGAGGCTGAGACAGGAGGATAGTGAGTTCCAGCCTGGGCTACATACAGTAAGACCATGTTTCAGACACAACAACAACAAACCATACCCAAGATTGTAACCAGCGTTTAGAGACACTTCAGGATGACACTCTTGCCTCATACCTCTACCCACAAGGCTTGGGCATTGTGAGGACTCTTACCTAGAACTATCATTATGGGCTGTTTGCAAAGGGTTTTCTATTTCTGAGCTTAATAATCTGTTTATTTCAAAGCCTGGCCTGCCCCCACAGATCTGCCCTGTAATCAAAAGCGAGCCAGGTTGCCTTTGCACCGGCCCCTGCACCGGAGAGTGAGTCCCTGGCATGCGACAGTGGACAGTGGCAGAGGAGGGGGCCAACCCTGCCAGCTCTGTCCCATCATCCAGGGCCACCATCTCCCCACACTCCCCGGCACTCTGCAATCACACCCCACTGTGAGCCATGCTTCTCCCGCCACAGAGGCGGGCTGAGAATCCAGGCAGCAGGTTCTTACCTCTCATTCTAGCCCCATCAGCACAGCCCTTAATTGGTGGCCAGGAAAACCCTGTGTTTTCTGCTGCAACAACAGAGTCCCAGGGCCTGGGGCATGCAGCTTGTAGAGCTCAGGTGTCCTGCCAGAGGCTCACACCTGCCACCTGCCACGCAGATGTGAGCAGAGGCCATGCCACCCCGCAGTGAGACCTCACTCCCTCATAGGCTCTGCCCTCCGTCTCCTCTGTCAGATCCCTTTGCCTGTCATGTTCTTTGTCCCTGCGCTGCAGGAAGTGATTATACGCCAAGAGCCATCCTGTGGTGACAGCCAGCGCCGGCCCTGCGCTGTCTCTCAGCTCTCCAGGCCTCCGACCTGCAGGGCTGTCACCTGAGGCTTCTGGAAGCCACATGGCTGGCTGTCCGCGTGGCAGGGTGCCTCCCCCTTCACTCACAGGGCAGAACTGAGATTCAAGGGTAAGAAGATGGACCCAACAGGACCTGGGCAGAGAGCAGAGGGGGATGAGAGTGGATGGGAGCCATTATGACTGCTGTTTTTTTGTTTTCTTCTTTTTGAGACAGGGTTTCACTATGTAGCCCAGGCTGGCCTGCTGAGCCTCTCAGTTCTCCTGCCTCAGTCTCCCAAGTATTAGGATCGTAAGTGTATGCCACCCACACTTCTGGGTGTGAATCTGGTTGCACTATCCCCTAGCTGCGTGCCCTTAGGCGATGGCTGATGTCTCTGGGCCTCAGTTTCCTAGTCTATGAGATGGGTTTATAAAATGGGGCGGTGTCTATTCTGCAAGCTTCTTTGCTCATATGTGAGCTGACTGGAGTCAAAACACCAAGAACGAGATCTGGATGCGGCACTCAGGACTGTTACTGCGGTTCAGCCAGGGCCCTCCCTCAGTCCACGGCCTGATGAGGCTGCACAGGGTGACCTTGACTGCAGGTCCCCTGAGTTGTTAGGCCACCCTAACAAAGGTGACTAAGGACTTCTTTTGGAGCCCTCAGACACCCATTCTGATCATACTGAGGTACACCTTTGGCCTGGAACCCTGAGCCCTTAGCCCTACAGTGTCTCAGTTGCCCACAGCCCAAGCCAAGAGAGAAAGAGGGGGGGGGGGGGGGGGGGGGCGGGGAGACCCACCAAGAAGTAAACAGAGCTGCAAGGCTGGGGCCTAAGCCATTAGCCACTCCCTGAAGCCATGCCTGGTCTCAGTACTGGGCTAGGACAAGTGTGGAGGGGTACGGGGTCAGCACAGAGCATTGTGGGATAGGACAGGGACTAGTATCCAGGAACCCGGACTATGATAGAGGGAAGATCTGGCTACCCTGGGCTGGGTCTCAGAGGTATCACAGCAGCTGCCTTGGGCTCTTGAGGTCTCACTGTGGGCCAAGGACCTGGACTGGGAAGGCCTGGCAGCCCCAGCTGGGTGTTGAAGAAATCATTACAGCTGCCTTGCAGGTCTGACCCATCAAGCAGTCCATGGAGGGACCTAGGTGGCCAGGAGACTTAGGCACCATGTGAGAGCACCTCCAAAGACATACTTTCCTAGGCAACCACAGGGCACCTGATGGTCACCTCCCAGGAAAACCCAGCTTTAGGGACAGAGGGGCCACTCCTGGGTTCAACCTACAGATTCATGAGTACTGTTGTTTAGGCTACTTGCTGTGGGGTTAATGAGACACACAATACTAGATAATTATGTTGATCTTATACCATGGCTCTTAACCAGAGATTGACCCTCAAGGAGGGCAGAGCCATGTATGTGGGCTCAGGAAACCCTGGTGCAGAGAAAGTGTAAGATGCCAGACAGAGACCAGCATGGTGTCAGGCACAGATCTATGTTCATACGTACCTGGAGGCTGAGGAAAGGAGGACCACATGTTTAAGACTAGCCTGGGCTACAGAGTGAGTTCAGGGCTAGCCTGGGCTACAGTGTGAGTTTGACAACAGCCTGGACTACTTAGTGAGACCCTGTTACAAAATAAAAATAGAAAAAGGGGTGGGAACGTGGCTCAGTGGTAGAGCACTTGTCCAGCATGCGTGAGGTCCTGGGTTACATCCTCAGTATTAAAACAAAAAACAAAAAAAAAACAAAAAAACAAAAAAACAGCATGAGAGACAGAAAAGGGGGAAAATCTATTTCATGATAAAACTCCAGTGGAAAACAGAAGCTTCCGGGGTACATCTGATCAAGGAGACAGTCATGCAGTCCCCTGTCCTCCAGGGTCCCAAATAACCAGACCTGGGAACCTCTGTTGCCTGTCATCACTGACACCAGGAGTCTGAGACTTCTGTGCCCCTAGAACAAGCAAGAACCAACCCCAGGCCAGGACTTGGGGTGTGGGGGCAACTTTCACAGGCCTGGTGGAGAGACAGACTTTGACATCAGCCAACACCGCAGGAGGCTGAAGAAACAGAGAGAGCACATGACCATCCTCCAAGCCAGCCTTCCCCAAGCCAAGCCTCCTGTGGCATCTCTATCCCAGAGCAAACACACACTGCCCCAGACCTGCAGGAGTGAATATCCTGCTTCTTCGAGTGGCCAGACCAAGATCCCAGGACTTCTGGAGAGAGACCCTGACCTACCACAGTGACAGCAGCCCATTCACAGGACAGGGCTCTATTGAGCTCCCTTCTGGAACTCCTGGCATGGAAGTTCAAAAGCAGCAGGAATCCCGACATCACACACAGCCTGCAGAGGGCTTGGTCACCACTGTCCTCTCACTACCAGGGCCACACCTTATTTCTGCCTGGGGACACCAGCGTGGAGGCGTCTCAGTTCCTGGAACCCCCCATTTTGGGGGACATTGTGTATACCTTTTAGAAGAAAACAAAACGGGATTCTCTGAAAGTAGCTGGAGGCTCCAGGACCCCTCAACTGCAAGGCTGTGAGCCTGTGTTGACATGGAGCCCGGCGCCACTGCTTCCCCTCGCGCCGCCCCCTGGGCCTTGGTTTAGCCACCCACGGAGGAGATCTGAGTCCTAATTAGCTCCTCCGGAGAGGTGCTGGGAGGGTTAATTAACTTGAGGCTGCAGCTGTGAGCTGGAAACTGGGCGGGGTGTGAACACCACCAGCCACCACTGAGTGGCCCGTTCTTTGTAGCATGAGAATAGGGACCGGGCAGGCCCGCCCCCTCACTCCCCAGGCCTCAGCTGCCCTGTGGGGCTCAGGACTGACAGGAGAGCCCACCAGCTCTGCAGTCTATGTCAGCTGGGCTCCAAGGACTCTTGCTAGGGTGGGGGTGCCTGCCACGGTCTTCCTGGGCTCCTCCTGTGTCTTTACACAGAGGCCTAGGGCAGCAGGGTCACCTGGCCACTCTCCTGCCTGCTCCGCCCTCTCCAAGTGACCTCAGAGTGGCCCCAAAGCTGAACCTGCCAGAAGGACCTAGGCAGGCAGCCTAGGACCCAGTTCTCATTGGCCCCGACAGCCCACCTTGGCCACCAGCTCAGGCCACAGGACCCTCTCAGTCACCTGCTTGCCGCACTTCTCCCTGCCTGGCTTCCCAAGAAAGACAGGTGCTCGGCAGCAGTGTGCTGAGAGGGCATGCCACGTGGGAAGATGCCCGTAGGGGTGACAGTTTTTGTAAGGGAATCACAACAGTGTGTGGAGGGGGAAGGGACACGGCAAATAAAGGTGGCCACGGGGCCTAGCGGGGGGTCCACCACGGGTCCCCCGAGGCGCCTGCAAGGCTCCCTTCCTGTAGAAATGGAGCCTCCATGCTGATTTGGCCAGCCGAGTCTCAGCCTGGACTGGAAGGGCCTTGTTCAAGGTCTCGATCAATGGGCAGCGAAGGCTTGCACTCTCCCCAGACCTCCACACACCTCTATCTGCCTGGCAGAGCCTGCCCACCACACCTCAGCCGACCACGTGCTGGGACAAAGCCGTTGCTCTGAAATAGCTCCCACTTGGACAGAAGATTAGAATGTTCTGGAGCCTGAATAGAGCCAGCTCCCCTCGGATCTGTGGGCGCAGAGTGACTGCTGGGCCCTGGCACCACACTGCAGAGGAAAAGACTGCCAAGCCACAGCCTCCCCTCTGCGTTTAGCTCCTCCATCAGGAACCCGGCTTCCCTGTAAGCCTCCACTTTGAATCCAAGCAGGGAAGGCCTGGAGCCTCCTAGATGCAAGGAAGCCAAGGGAAGCCCAGGTTTAAAAAACTCCTCCTTGGGCTGGAGAGATGGCTGTGTGGTTAAGAGTGCTGGCTGCTTTTCCAGAGGACCTGAGTTTGGTTCCCAGAATCCACACTGGGTGGCTCATAACTGCCTGTAACTCCATTTCCGCCCAGGGGTGGGGTGGGGGGTGGGGGATCCGATACCCTCTTCTGGTCTCTGCAGTCACTGCATTACATGGCATACACATACATACACACATACACACACACACACACACACACACACACACACACCAATAAATACATACATACAAAGCACAATAAATACCCCCCTCACATAGGCAGGGAACACCACGCAGAATCCAGAGGAAACTGAGGCTTGGGGCCACGGAGCTGCTTTGAATGAGCTGCAGGTGGCTGCTGGCCAGTGGAGAACAGCTGCAGAGTGACAGCTGCAGACCCTACCATGCCCTTGAACCCACCCCCACCCCACCCCCACCCAGGCAGCACCACAGAACTGCCGGTCTCAGCAGCCCCACTGGCTACCCGGAAGCAGCACTGTATTTTATCACCCTTGCATTTTACTTATTTATTTTTAGACTTAACTACTGGATTTTATGTGTATGAATGTTTTGTCCGCATGTATGTCTGTGCACTGTGTGTGTGCCTGGTACCCAAGGACGTCAGAAAGAGTGCCAGATCCCCTGGAACTGGAGTTACAAATAGTTGTGAGCCACCATGTGGGTGCTGGGAATCGACCCCAGGTCTTCTGTAAGAACAAGTGTTCTTAACCATCTCTCCAGCCCGTGCTTGTATTAAAGAAACACAAACAAAAACATACCAGGGCCAGCTGGACGGGTCAGTAAGTAAGACAGCCCCTGACAAGCTGACAACCTGAGTTCATACTCTGGACCCACACGGTAGAAGAGAACCAACTCCCACAGGGGGTCCTCTGACCTCCACATGAGTGCCAGGGCACACACAGGCACACAAACACATAAGTCTATTTTCTTAAATACTGGGAAATCTGGGTTCAAAATACCAAGCTGTGTGAATTCCTGCTTACAAGGGGCCCACTCTTGTCCCAAGCGATTTTTTACTTATTTGTTTTTTGAGACAGGGTTTCTCTGTGTAGCACTGGCTGGCCTGGAACTTGCTCTGTAGACCAGAGATCTGCCTGTTTCTGCTTCCCAAGACGTGCACCACCACATCCGGTTCAAGTGATTAAAAAAAAAAAAATCTGCAGTATTAAATCCAATGTCCTCCTCTTCAATGCTACTCAAAATAAATATAGAAACCCACGAACAAGCCAGGCAGTAGTGGTGCACGTCTTTAATCCCAACATTCAGGAGACAGAGGCAGGAGGATCTCTGTGAGTTCAAGGTTAGCCTGGTCTATAGAGTAAGTTCCAAGACAGCCAGAGCTATACAGAGAAACCCTGTCTCGAAAAACCAAACCAAACCAAAAGCAAAACAAACAAACAAACAAACAAACCAAAAACCCACAAAAATAAACACTTGCTGACAGGGCTTGGAGCGCCCAGCTTTGGATGAGGGGTTGCTAAACCCTTCCCCACGCCCCTTGCCAGCTGGGTTTCAAGGCTCAGGAACAAGAAAGGGTCTCAGCAGAACCCTGCACAGAGCTGGGTCACAGGGAAGTGGCCCTGTGCCTCAGGGGGCCCAAGAGTATTTACCCATCTGGGCTCAAATACCATGCCTCAGCCCCCACTACCCTCGGCCACATCTCTGAAACAGGGTCACAACTCTGAACTGGCCCATTTTGAGCCATTTTTCCGCCTACTGTATAATAGCTCTTAACAATCCCAGGACGCACATCTCTGGAGTCCCCCTGCGCGGATCCATTTCCCTCACTTCCATAGCGCCAGCTCTAGAGTTTAAGCAGAGAAATCGGTGCAAGGTGTATGAATGGCACAGAGCAAGCTTCCAGCAAAAGCCAGTAGCTTCTAGGCCCTCCTACTGCCCTGCAAGGTAGGGCTGTGCTCTCAGCTGTGTGGTCTTAGGCAAGTGAATGTCCCTCTCTGGGTTTACCCGCCTATAACTTGGAAATGTGAACCTCGCCAAGGAACCTACTAGGATCTCTGACTTGGCTGTACACAGGGCACCCATGGTGTTAACATGGTCACCACCTCATGCTAGCATGGAGCCACAAGGTTCAAGTACATAAGAACCCTCTCTGGCTCTGCCACAAGTCACTGAACCTATCTGAGCAAGAATAAAGGGAACACAGCCAGCCGCCCCCTTCACCCCCACCTCCCCAGACAATCTTCCTTCCCAGGGCGAGAGCGCCGTCTACTGGGGGCATGGGACTTGGCACCCGCTTCACCCTTGCCCAGCTTGCACCTGGGTCGAGACCCTGGAGTTGAGGCAAGATCTTTAGGAACCCCTCTTCAGTCCCCAGGCTTCCTACATCCAGGACAGACCTCTGGGATTTGACCTCCACTGAGGGCTATCAAGGTGAGACTTGAACCCTCCTTTGCATGGAGGCAGGGACCCCTCGGCGGGGGTCAGCACTTGCTGTTGCTGTCTCCCACAGCATGCTTGGCTGCCAACAGGAGGGTGTGTGACTGCTCAGGTCTGACGGTGGCGCTGCAGGAAGCTATGATGGGCTGCTATGTGCCCAGAGGCTGCTGGTGGGAAGCCACAGACAAGGGCCAGGAGGATGAACGACAACGGTCACCCTGAACCAGCCCCCGGGGATAGTGCCCAATCCCCTGTGAGAGGAGAGCAGGCACCTGGGCCTTGCTAACATGACCGAGCCTCAGCTGCTCATCCACGAGAGAAGCTGGACTCCAGGGAATGACAGGCCCTGCCACAGAAGTACCAGTGAGGAGCTAGCCTGGTACTCATCGCACTCCTGAGAGTGTCCCTGGTGAGGAGCAAAGTGTGGGTGTTAGAGTCCTGGGTTGTAGAGCATGCCGCACCGGATCTTAGAGGCTGTGCTGCAATCTCTGGGTGCAATAAATATGCTGGCACACTTCCTTCCTCTCGTGTGTGTGTGTGTGTGTGTGTGTGTGTGTGTGTGTGTTGTACATGTTTATGTAATGCACATGTTCACATGTATGTGGAAGCCAGAGGTCAATGTCAGATGTCTTCCTCAATCACTTCTCCATCTTATGTTTTGAGACAGGGTCTCTCACGGAGCCTGAGGTCTACTGATGCAGCTGAGCTAGCTGCTCAGCGAGCTCCAGGGATCCTGCTGTCTTCATAACCCCATGCTAGAGTTACAGATGCATGCCACTGTGCTTTTATATATATATATATATATATATATATATATATATATATATGTTTTTTTATTTAAAGATTTATTTTTATGTTTTTCCTGCATGCATGTCTGTGAACCACGTAGGTACAGTGCCCACAGAGACCAGAAGGGGGCGACAGATCCCCAGGACTTGTTAAGAGATGGTTGTGAGCCCCCATGTGGGCACTGGGAATCCAACTGCGGCATACCTATGGAGCAAACACTTTCCTGACTGAGCCCCATCCCCCGCACCCTTTCCATCTTCAACTCTCTGACAGAGTGGTGAAAACCACACAGGACCTAGACTGCGGCCCTTCCAGAAAAGTAAAGTATACACCCCAGCAGCACACTCCCTGGCTGCATTTCATATCCACGGGATCCTATGGCTTGTGTGTGTGTCTGGCTTCCATCTCTCCCATGGTGCTTTGGGGTGCATCCACACTGTAGTACAAACCATGCCTCCTCACAGCTGATGAGCACCCAGAGCACAGACACACCTTCCCATGCACCATCTGCTAACGGGCACTGGCATTCCCTCACTACCTTGGACAGTGCTGTGCCCACCCACCCACCCCCACCATTCTCCCATGCCCAGAGTCAGAACCCACCAGTGCAGACCACATGGCGGAATGTACCATCGTGGGCAGGGGTGCGGGCTGACTTCCAAAATGGCCTGGTGCTCTGTCTTCCAACTCTGTTCTCTCACCTCCTAAAGGACAGGGACACTGGGTTCTAGAGAGGCTCATTAAATACCAGGCCCTGGACCCATGCTGTGAAGGGGAGGCTGGGCCTGAACACGCCTGGGGCTAGAGCTGGGGGCTCAGCCACACAGCATACTGGCTGACTCAGTTCTTGCCAAAGGGACACTCCACTCACTTCTTTCTGTTTTGTTCGGTTGGTTGTTATTTGTTTGCTTGCTTACTTTGAGACAGGGTCTCCTAGGCACTCTCTACATAGCCAAGTTGACCATGAACTTGAGTCAATCCTCCTGTCTCAGCCTCTTAAGTGCTGATTACAGGTATGGGCCATTCCTTCCATGCCTGCACCTGGGGGAGGAGGGCACCACCAGGAGACAATATGTGCCCAGCTTTTCCACGTATGTGAGGGGGTGCGGGGGCCAGGTCCCACGGACAGTGGCTCCTGCTGACCTGGGAGGTTGGGTCTGTGTGGTGGGTGCCAGGCATGGGAGCACTACATACCTGGGATGGATCAGGGGGACTATGCAAACCACAGTTTCCCCTAAAAGGGGAACCGGACAGACCTCACAATGAGGAAGAGTCCAAAGCTGTCCAGGGATTAAATACAGCATACTGATACATACAGTATCAGTATAAATACAGCATAAATACAGGTGCTCAGGCAGAGGTTCCCAAAGGGCAGGCGCCAGGAGTGCTCCCCACCCATGAGTATAGAGCAGCAGTTCTCAACCTGTGAGTCGTGATCCCTTTAGGGGTCAAACGACCCTTTCACGGGGGTCGCCTCAGACCTCCGGAAAGCACAGACGTTTCTATTATAATTCATAACAGTAGCAAAGTTACAGTTATGAAGTAGCAATGAAAATGAAAATATGGGGGGGAGTCACCCCAACATGAGGAACTGTATTAAAGGGTCACAGCATTAGGAAGGTTGAGAAGCACTGGTGTAGAGGGTACAGAGGAAAACAGCACCAGACGTGGAGAACTGTGAGGGGAGGGGAACCTGGCCACACAGGGTCTGCATGGACCCAAAGGTGGTCACATGGTACACTGTGGGGAGATACACTGGGTGTGGGCATCTACGGGACTGTGACACAGCAGGCTCCCACCACCAGAGGAGCACAGGGGCTTGGAGGAAGTCTCTGCGCAAGGTACCTACAGGTGCTGGCTTGGCCACAGGGTCCCCCACGCTCTGGGCCTCTCTGGCTGCTCCCCTGGAGTAAAGATCACTTCAACCAGAATGCAATCCATTCCTGTGACCAAGCAATCAAAGAGGACACATTTTGGGGTTGGGACTCTGTCCCAGATGCCCAAGACAGTATGAAGAGGGCATGGCGTGGTCATATGGCCGCTGCAGGCCTCTGACCTGAGGCTAATGCTGTCATCAAACAGCATTAGGTCCTGGATTCTAGGATGTGGCAGGGGGTGAACGTCTCAATACGGGGTGGGAAGCAACAGCCCCTTAGAGTGTGGTCAGACTTTGGGGGTGTCCCTTCTTTCAGGCCCCTGAAAAAGCCCAACAGCTGACCCCAACGGTGAATTTCCAGGACCAGACTGTACACATGCCTCCCCCACCCACAGGAACTAACTGTATAGGACCACAGGCAGCTACTGGCTGAGCAGAGGAAGTTCGGGAGGAAGACACAAGGCTGAGAGGAAGTATCCAATGGAGCATTTGGCTAGTTTTTCCGTGGGAGCTGCCAAAGTGCCACGTTGCTGGGAGCCCTGGTACCTCCTGGTAGGGAAGGTCATGTGTCTGAGGATGCTTCTTTGATGGGGGCTTCACCTTTCAGCTTCTTCTTCCCCGTGAGAGACTGAGTCGGGAGCCACAGACCTAGATAGAGGAACGTGGAGGTGGCCTGCAGCCTCTCCCTGGCCTCCACTGAGTGACTCCTCATGACTGGGATGAGCCATTAAGAGACCAAGGCACGGAAAGTAGCCTTGCCTAACCCAGGCAGCTCTCCCAGCCAGGCAGCCTGCAGGTCCAGGTCGAGGCTCCTATCGCTCCCTCTGTCTCCAGGATGGATGGGCTGTCTTGCAAACCAGACAGGCCCATTTAGAAGCCACTCTCTCCCTCCTCCAGCACCTCGCCCACCCTGGAAACACCCAGGGCGATGATGTCTCCAGCTGGCGAAGCTGCTCCTCTGAGGATTAGTCGATGGATTTTTCCTCCCTCTAGTGTGCGGTTCCTTCAAGGCCCCACGCAGGACTGAGCGCTAACAATGCAGCCAGCCTGCGGCAACATCAATCTGACAAACACAACAGCCGGCGCTTTGACTGAGTACAATCAGCCCCCACTGGGCCGCTTTAATTGTTTCCAGATTCTGAAAATGTCTGAAGAGGGTTGCAAATGGGAAAATCCAGCTCCACTGCTGCGGCTCCACCCCACACTGGGGCAGCGTCCTCAGACAGTTAAGGCTGCAGGAGGAGGGGGCACTCAGACCATGGCTGTCCCTGACACAAGCCTACAGGGAAAGCATCACCACCCACTGGGCCTGGGAAGCCTTGGCCAATCGAAGGCTGAATGCTGGGGGGGGGGGCTGCCCAGAAAACTGGGGTGGGGTGGGCACTAGGGAGCACATGACCAGCCCTTTTGCAGGCAGCCCTAGTGGAAGGTGAGGGGACGAAGGTTTGAACCCCAGACTGTACCATTTTTTGCCTTTTCTGAGCCTCAGTCATCAGTCCTAAAAAATGAGCCAGTTCAGCAAACACCAAGGCCCTGAAAAATGGCCTGATGCTGGCTGGTTGGTGAGATGCTGAGTGGGTGATTCAGCCCTAGACACACACACACACACACACACACACACACACACACACACACACACACGCAAATGCACTCATACATGCTTGCGCATGCACACACATACATACATACACACACACCACAGACACACACACACACACACCACAGACATACACACACACACACACACACGTGCAAATGCACTCATATGTGCTTGTGCATGCACACACAGGCACACACATGTGCACACTCCCTTCTACAGATGCGGATGACAGGCCACAGGCCACCAAGCAGTCTGAATGTGACAAGTCAGTTACGAGGTCTCCTTGCCAATTTTGCTCTGGAGAGGTCATCTGGACACCTCAAGGTAAGGAGGAAGGGGGGGGAAGGTCCCACAGGGAGGTGCCCACAGCCCCTGAGAAGCCACCACCTAGATCAGTCAGCAGAGTGAAGGGGATAGAGGCAACGTGCTTCTTTCCGTCCTCCATGTTAAACAATACAGATGCATACAGAGGTGGCATGGTTCCCGTGGGCCTCAAGCACTAACCCTGGCCCGTGTCCTAGAGGCTGTGCCCACCCACATCACCCGGTAAACGCTAACTCTGAAGCCTCCAGGGGCCTGGGCTGTGCTCTCTACAGGCAGATCCCACAGCTCCTCCCCTTTTCTCACAGGACTTGGTCATGAATCAAAGTGACTGCCACAGCTATGTCTCTTCCCTTAGCTCCCATGTCTGAGCAGTTATGACAGCAGACAGTTCAGGGTCCTAAAGTCCCAAGAGAAGTGAGATGGCCGGTGGGATATGACAGGGGGCAGACAAGGACAGTGTCTATGGGAGGGGAAAATGTCGGCAGCCCACAGGGAAGGCAGGGGCACGGAGTCTCGCTGGCAGAGGCTGTCCAGGCCCCAGAGTTTCCCACACAGCTCACTCCGTGCTGTCCTGGACAGCCTTGGATGACGCTCCCTCCTCCACACTGGATTCAGTTTTGCAGATACAGGTTCAGATGAGCCCCTGGGGCCCAGACAGACCACACTTCTGACTTGATTTCTCCCCATACCCAGGAATGGGGGCTACCACCTAGGGTCACATGTAGGTGGGGGCTGCAGGAACGGGGAGGTGGCTCCTGGGTGAAATGCAGACTATGGGGGTGGGGTGAGCAGTCTCTAAGGGTGACCTTGGCCCTCTCACCGGGGGAGGAAACTGAGACAGGTAGCTTCCCAGGGATGCGGTTCTCCTTCTGTCTCAAACTCTCTCAAGCCTCCATAGCCACACCCATGTCAGGACCCAGAAAGTCACCCAAAGTTTCTTCCTGGAGAGCACTGGGCTCCATAAACCCATTACTGCCAGACAGACAGAGACCACTGGGGCAGAGAGGAGGCAGGGTGTAGAGTTGGCTAACCCCCGCTGATCTGCCTGGCAGCCAAGGCCCAAATGCTACATGGAGCTCTCTCTCTACACACAGACACATAATACATACACACAGACACACACACCACACACACACACATATCACACAGACACATCACAAACACATGCCCCCCCCCACAGACCTCCCCTACAGACTTTTCCCTCCACAGACATACAGAGCCCCCACCATACACACACCAAACACACAGACACACACACCATACAGACACATACACCACACACACATAACACGTAGACCCCCCCATATACAGACAGACAGACAGACAGACAGACACACACACACACACACACACACCCCTCCTTGAAATCTGACCACTACCCAGGGATAGCAACACTTCTGCCGTCTGTCTATGGGGGGGTCTACGTGTTATGTGTGTGTGGTGTATGTGTCTGTGTGATATGTGTGTGTGTGTGGTGTGTGTGTCTGTGTGTATGTATTATGTGTCTGTGTGTAGAGAGAGAGCTCCATGTAGCATTTGGGCCTTGGCTGCCAGGCAGACCTCCCCCACAGACCCAGCCCTCCCCTGCAGACCCTCCCCTCCACAGACATACAGAGCCCCCACCATACACACACCAAACACACAGACACACACACCATACAGACACATACACCACACACACATAACACGTAGACCCCCCCATATACAGACAGACAGACAGACAGACAGACACACACACACACACACACACACACCCCCCCTTAAACTCTCACCAATACCGAGCACTACCCAGGGATAGCAACACTTCTGCCGTCTGTCCCTTTCGCAGATGGAGAGACTGAGGCTCAGGGAGTCCAATTAGCCAAGATCAATAGTCCCAGGTCCCATAGTCCATGCTTGGTCACTCACTCTGCTGCTTCTGGCGTGGCAGGCATACATCCACACACTGCGCTGGCTGTGTGGGGAGGGGCTGCGTACAGTGGGTTCAGAAGGACAAACAGCATGGGAACCAATCAAGAGGTCAGGGAAAGCACAGATGTCTCTCTAAGAAAATAGTAAGTACAGAAAGAAAGGCAAGTCAATGCCTAGCACATAGTAGGTACTCAATAAATGTTTGTTCCTGGAGGTGCTGGGTGTGAGAGCACCTTGGCAGGGCTGAGGATGCAGAGTCTGGCTTTGTCCTGCCCCACATGTGCGTGTATGTGCACACAAGCTGCTCTGACATCCCCTCCCCTGGCAGTTCTCAGGGGGAACGCTTTGAGGGCCGCTGGGAAAAGA
>CABHPQ010152626.1:0-20739 GCA_902168405.1 Peromyscus aztecus
CCTCAGCCCCAGTTTGCTCATGTAGATCTCATCCATTTCTCCATCAGTGGGCAATCCATGCGTCCTTCCTAGGGATGGACCCACTCTGAATGAGAGCTTAACATACAGGTCTTAATCAATTTGGGTTGCTGAGTCTATTTAATGATCATAAACATACTATTTATTTCTCTGGGTTCTGGAGGCTAAAAACCCAAGTCAAGGCACTGGTGAAGGCCTGCTCTGTCCTCATATAGTGGAAGACACCCCTTACATGGATGAGGTCACTTATGTACATTAATCCCACTCACAAAAACTTCATCCACAAAATTTAATCTCCTCCATACCTTCTTACACCTCTGGAGGGTAGGATCTCAGCATATGAATTTGGTGGAGTTGGGGCATGAGTATTGAAGCCACGTGTATTAATTTCCTCCCACAGTGTGCAAAGGCACTGCAGTGCTCCTGGAAGTATGAGTGCTGGAGCTAGATAGCCAGGTTTGCTTTCTGGCTTTGTTCCTCCATTAATCTTGGTCAAACTACTGTACCACTTCCTGCCTCACTTTTCTCATCCGTTAAATGCGGGTAAAGTAGTATTGCACCTCACTAATAATTAAACCAATTAAAGAGGTCATAACAATGTCTGGGACACATAAGTGCTCTGTAGAGCTGGCTGTTGTTCTTAGCTTACATATCAGCTTGTGAAGTCCATTCTTAGATGCCATATTCTTAGTTCTCATCTGACTCAGGTGACCCAATGTTCTGGATGCTTATGCCCCAAGGAATGCCTCCAAAATGGTATCAAGGGTCAAATAATTTTGGAAACATAAAGTTATATCTCTTGGGGACATTGGGACCATGGTACCCTCAGTGTCTGTAAGGGATTGGCTTTAAGACCCACACATATACCATAATCCATGGATATACCAATTCCTTATATAAAATAATATATAGTCTACCCACATTGTCCTGTGTACTTTAAAATAGTTCTAGCTTAATATAAATGTCATCTACATAGTTGTTTTCTGCCCATGTAGGCTTCCATACATGGTGCTGTAGCTTCCATACATGGTGCCCTGCAGCAGAGATCGGGCTGGGGTGTTTCTACAGCCCAGGGGGCTGTACCAAAGGTGTGTACCTGAGATCAAAGGGGAACAAAGCTCTTGGTTTCAGCCCTGACCAGCAGCAGAGCTCCCTACCTAGGGTGCACACCTTGCTACAGGGCAAGGCATGGAGGATACATTCTATTCCTGTTGCCTGGGCCTTTGCCACAGGCAATCAGGCCCTCAGCTCACTGTGGACAAGTGTACAGATGTGTAACTTGGAGAGGAGAACTTCCTATCCAGAGCTCTGCCTATGCAATACAAAGCACTTTTATTTCACCCATTGGTGAGTATTTGTAGAGCTTATTGTTTTTCGAGAACACAGGAAAGTAACGGCTCCCCTCCCCATTCCTACCTTTTGGGTCTAAGCTGTTCTTTTTCTGGAAAAAAATGAAGCTTGTGGCTAAATACTGAAATAAGAAGAGAGCTGTTTTCTGGTTTCTTTTTTCTTTTTCAAGGGATGTGTCTAGGACTTGTACAGATGGCTTAGTGGTCAAGAGCACTTGCTGCGCTTGCAGAGGACCTGAGTGGGGTTCCTGAGAGGGGTTTTATGTCCTCTTCTGACCTCTGCAGGCACCAGGCATGCATTTGATACACTTGCATGCATGCAGGCAAAACACTCAGACACATAAAATGTGTATAGGTATGTTCAGATTAAAAAAACAGACTAGGATTTAGTGTCTGGCTAACAGGTTTTTTTTTTTCTATTAACAGCAGCTTTATTGAGGCACAATTTATGTAAAATGGTGTGGTGAGTTTTGGTGAATGTGCATGCCAGTGCAACTAGCATCATAGTTTACATCCACAGCATTTCCATTACCCCAAAGGTACCTTCCTGCCTCAGAACACCACTGATTTGCTTCTGTCACGATACAGTGTGGTTCATAGGTCTGGACCTACATGGAAAGGGAGCTGAATAGTTGTACTATTTGATGTCCAGCCTGTTTTGCTCAGTACGATTTGGGGGTGATTTTTTGTTGTTTTGTTTTGTGTATTGTTACTATCAGTGTTGGTAGCAGAATTATTTATATAAACCTTTCAGATAACTGTGTCAGAATTTCTACAGTTATGTGCATGTTATAGTAAGGTATATGCATTTTGAAACAAGCCAGCTCACAATGAGGAGTGTCACCAGAGATGGTACTTTGTACCTGTGAAGACTGGGTGGCATAGTGGGATGGCTGATCACATAGCTGGTCTGTAACACGAAATGCTAAATGATCTTATAATAAAAAAAAACCTGGTGCTAGGTATTGCGGTAAATGGTGAAAGATCAGAGGAAACAAAGGAACAAGTTACTGCCACATCTTATCTCTAGGACTACTCAGCCTGAAAAGACTTCAGTTCCTGTCTCCTTACACTTTATATACTTTTCTCCGCCCAGCCATCACTTCCTTCCTAGTGCTGGGATTAATGGCATGTGTGCTTCCAAAATACTGGGATTAAAGGTGTGAGATCTCCCATGCTGGGATTAAAGGTGTGTGACTCCCAAGTACGGGGATTAAAGGTGTGTGCCATGACTGCCTGGCTCTGTTTCTCTCCTAGACTGAGTCAATCTCATGTAATCCAGGCTGGCTTTGAACTCACATAGATCCAGATGGATCTCTGCCTCCCGAGTGCTAGGATTAAAGGTGTGTGCCACCACTGCTTGGCCTCTATATTTAATCTAGTGGCTTGTTCTGTTCTCTGATCTTCAGACAAATTTTATGTAGGTACACAATATATCACCACACTGGTCTGCTACTTACTGTGTGACAAGTAAGTTTTATCGTCACTGAGGCTTGGGGCCCAGTTTGTCTTTGCTGCCTCCTGAGGCTCAAGCAGTGTTAGGGCTTGGCCACTGAGCTGTGGAACCAGCAGAGGGGGCAGGAGCGAACAGAACAGATGAGTTGGGCTGAGCCAGCCACTTGAAAGGGTCTGAAACACTGGCCTTCCAGTGGCCACAGGACCCTGTGTCCTGGAGCTCAGCAGTCTTGTGGCAGGCCAGGTGTGACCTCTGTGACTGTGAAATGACTTTGTGAATGGACTCCTCTGATTAGGTGAGATTGTGGACTCCCTCTCTTTTCCTTGCCTCATGCCTTCCCTCCCCCCTCTTCCCTTCTCTGTCTTCCTCCCTTTCTTTGGGAGCGCAGACCAAAACAAACAAACAAACAAACAAACAAACAAACAAACACAAAACATACTTGTGTGATCTTATAAGGAAATAAATGGACTCACACTCAAACATAACTTTGAAAACGATTGCTCAGTGTTTATCACCTAAAGTTCTTAGGGTTTTCTTTTAAAGAAAAATGAAACAGAACAACATTAATGTAGCCAGAAATAGTTTTATATAACTTCCAAAGATAAAAGATTTTTAACATCCCATTATCAGAAAATAATACGTGTTTTTTTTTCTGTTTTAAACTATTTATTTTCGAGACAAACTCTTACTCTATAGTTCAGACTGGCCTCAAAGTAATGCAGTTCTCTTACCTCAGCCTCCTAGGTATTGGAATTACAGGTATGAGGTACTAGGCCTGTCTGTCAATTCCCACATATAGACTTCTAATCCCAATAGCAGATACAAATGAACAGGTTAAGATAACTTCATCATTGAGAACAGTGAGAAGAACTGACAGACAGTTTTGTATGAGATATGGTGATGAGATTATATACTTGAAATTTTTTGAAGTGTCAAATAAATGTAAATACTTTCTGAAGTCAGTCATAAATAACACAAACAAAAAGGAATTTATTTACAAAAATGTCTTACTTCAACAGTTATAGCCAAGAAACAGAGTATCATGTGACAATAAACTAACAGACTCTATTAATTGTGTTTAAGGTATTATGCCCAGAATAGCTTCTCTTAGTAGCTAGAAAGATGTGCTTCTGAGTCCTCCATTTGCACAAGGGCAATCATCCGCTAAAGAATCCGCTAAAGAGAACTGGAGGCCATTCTGCTTAAAATTTGAAGGGACCATAGAAGACTACAATGACTACAACGATGGTACTTTGCTGTGACTGGATTGTGCACAGGGCTACTCTGAGAACACCTTCTTCTTTGCATTGGTTCTGTGCTTCTTATTTAATAAGACGGTTGGTTACATCTACACACACACACACACACACACACACACACACACACCATATGTATGTTAAAAAGATGAATATGTTATAATGCTCATTGTTCTGGTTCAGTGTAGAGCACATCTTATTGCTGTTGGCAGATTCTCAGGGTGGCGTGGGACGTCACATGGGGAGAGAAAAGCAGGGACTGAGGGACCCATGCAAACTGTCCTTGATAACAGACCTACTCTCAAGATAAATCATTATTAACCCACTAAGCAATTCATTGAATGAATGGGCTGATCTATTCAGAAGAATGCCCTAGTCATCTTTTAAAGGTTCCACTCGATCAACCCTTTAAAAAACTATATTTGAGATGGTGTCTTTCTATGCAGCCTAGGCTAGCCTTGAGCTCAAGAACCTCCTGCCTCAGCTTCCTGAATTTTGGGATTGCAAACATGTGCCACCACCATGCCCAGATTGGATTAAGATACCTCTTAATATCTCATAACAGTAATTAAATTTCAACATGAGTTCTGGAGGGAACAAGTAATAACCAGGGGTGGGGGTAGTGAGGAAAAATAGAGTGAAGTGAAAGCCAGTGTGGGTAGAGTCAGTCTGGGGCTTCATCTGGCCAGGAATCTTTATGTCACTTTTCAAAAATTCTAAGCCTCTATAGCAAAGTTGGATCTGATGCTCATACCATCAACATGTGCCATAGAAAAAGAAGAAATGTGTATGTTATTTTTATTATGAAAACTGTACCAAAATAGCACAAGAAGGAAGGCCACAAACTACCCTCACTTAAAATTGCTGATACAAAAATAGCCAAGGATGTTTGAAAAACCATAGGAATCATATTGTTTTCTAGTCACCTAAAATTATACACACATGTACACACATATAACACTTGTACACACTTATGTATGTGTGTACATGTGTGTAGTTTAAATGAAATTATGCCACTTGAGGTGACAATGCTCTCCCCAAGAGCCAAAGATTATCTTGCAAAACCTCCAGTTCCAGACATGAGAGACTTCCCTTTTAGTTTCTGCTCAGGGGAGTCCAAGAGATTCCCCAAACAACATAGGCTACTGCTGTTGCTCTTTGTTGCCTCCCAGAAGTTGAAGGTAAATCCTTACTGTTGAAGACACCACAAACTTCAGACAGGAGACTCACAGGAGTTGAGCTGGATCTGACCCAAAAGCCTCCTCCCTAAGGACTAGTTTTCATAGTACCAGAAAGAATTAAGCAAGCTGCCAAAGGAGGAAACCAATCAATAGTCCTACCCATGTGTAATATCTATGAACCACAGTGATGAGCATAGCAAGACAGCTTTAAATGTGCAGTGGTGGCACTTATATCTTGTGGGTAGCCAATAGCTGTCTAGTTAGATTTAAAGCCTGCTGATCAGGAAGGAAATAGTTGCTAACACTGTAAACCTAGCAAACTACCTATGGTTGTTGAGGTCATGGATCTTAGAGGAGAATCTACTATTGCCACTTTTACTATTGCCGCTTTCCTAAACCAGTAGAACTCCTAACAGCATTCTGAGCACTTACCCTTATCCCTGCAGATAGACTTAGCTCTCACTGCTCATCAAAGAAGCTTCTCCCCCTTTTGCAGCAGATATAAACAATTACAGAGACCCACAACTGGTCAAAATTTGGAGACAACTGACTGTGGGATTCCCAGCCCCATTTGATACACCTACAATAACCCTACATTTCAAGCCCAGGGAACATCACAGAGAGGGAGTGGAAAGATTGTAAAAACCAGAGGACCAGGAAGCCTGCTGTCAGATTGTGTCTTATACTTATGACAAGGAAGCTGCACCCATGAGATCTCAGAAACACGGCTACCTAAACAACACCAGTTGACATGCCAATGTAGTTAGGGGAATCTAATAAAGCTCCACCCCTTGATGAAGAGTTACAGGTAATTAATAACTTCTCAGAGAGGAAAAATTAGTCTTTATAAAGGATGAGTCCTCTGGTTATCTAATTGGACAGCCCTAACAGCATATACACACAAGTAACACTACATGGACTCAGCAAATTGTAGTCATATATCTTTTCATTTATATATATGTAGCAATAATAATCAAGAAAAAGAGTCCACTAATTTGGTAGGAAGAGAGTGAGAGATTGGAGGGAGGAGAGGGGGATTTTGTAATTATGTTCTAATTAACAATAAAGTAAATTTAAAACAATCAGTAAGTAGATTCTAGCAGTTTGTCAGAGAAAAAGTACATCATGACCTAAAGGACTTATTTGAATAAGGATCATATATAATTTGAATAATAATATAATAATTTGAATAATAAGGATTCAGTACTAGAAAATCTATATAGCTAATTACATTAAAATGGAGACAAGGGTCTGATATAAAACAGGATTGACTACCTTAAGACTTTGTAGGTTCTGGTGCTCTGAGATTTTAATACTAGATCATATTAAGAAACAAAAGGAGGAAAAATACCAAGCAATTTGATTTTGTTAATAGATGCTGAAAAGGCATTCAATATGTATCCTGATTAGAAAAAGGTACAAAAATTTCAATATGATAAACAATGCATACAAAAGAAAATTTGGAGTATTTCTATCATAGCAGGTTTAAGAGAAGAAAGTTAGATATCACTGTTGTTATTTCAGGGTATTTCATCAGTATTATTTTTTATAAGCTTAAGCCAAGGCAATTAAATAAGAGACCAAAATACATGATATAAATTCAGAAATAAAGGATAAAGTTATAATAGTTATTGTGTGGTAAGACCCATACTGAATGTAGGTGAAGCCCATGGGATGGGCTCTGGACAGAGTGAAAAGGAAAGATCCAGTTGAGCACTGTTAAGTATGAATGCATTCATTTTCTCTCTGCTCTTGACAGTGGATGTGACTAGCTGTTTTAATTTCTTGCTGACTTGATTTCCCTATTTTGGTAGACTCTAACCTAGAATTGTGAGCAAAAATAAACTCTTCCTTCCTAAGTTGCTTTTGTCAAGACACTTTATCATAGCAACACCAATGAAACTAGGGCAGAAATTTGTATCAGGAGTGGGGTTGCTGATGAGCAACCTGACCACATGGTAACCATTGTTTGTAATAATTTGCATCCATTAAACATGGAAACTCTAAAGTAAGTGTGCCTGTATCTTAATTCATGTTGGCTCAGTTACTTGTGTAACATTGTGTGGCCTTGAGTTGGTCATGTTGTTTTTGCTCTTCTGGGTTTTCTTATTTTTAAGATGTGGATAGTAGTACTTTCTTTAAGGGTTGCTATGATGGTCAGTTGTATTGACTGCCACTGAGCTATAAAGTGAGAGGGAGTGGTATGAAGAAATAGGATGGGACTGGAGACACTCTCAAGGCCTTAGGAGTCTGGAGATACATAAAGTGAACTAAATGTGAAAAATGTGTGTGTGTGTACACATGTATGTAAGATTGGTTTGTCTTTGGTGGTATCTAAAGGAGCTGTACAGATAAGGTAAATAGAAAAAAGAGGAAGTAAAGGCAAGTGTTGATATTCTCAGACAGACTTTTCAGGAACTCCTTCTATTTCTATTGTAGGTAGAGGACCTAGGCATACATAGATTTGGATTCTCCAGAGGTCAAGAAAGGTAAGAGTTTGGGTTCCTGTGTTAGCATGGTGCTAAAAACAGGCAGGATTAGCATTAAAGAAGTGTGATAATTTAAAGGAAAAGTAGGTCATGAGAAATTAGAATTAAATAGTAGGACTTGGAATCTGTTTAATGATTTTAAACCTTGGTTAAACTAACTGAATAAAGAGAGGCCATTTCTCTGTGTTGTATGACCAAAACCATTGCTGTCACTAAGACAGTGGGCTTTCTTGCCAAGGGCAACAACAGAGTGAGAAGGGACTGGCCAGCAAATACCCATTGCCTAAGTGACTCAAAGTTCATGCCCTTTAAATGGTAGGCCACCTTAAGCATGAACAACGCATGCTTAATTCCATCCCAATGTCCCAACCCTAAGTCTGAACCATCCAGTAGCAGAATCTCATGTAAATGTTGTGTAATATATTGTGTAAGTGACATATGTCTGAGACTCTTTGTGATACATCCAGAAGTTGACTTTCTGCCTAGCTGATAACCTCTTAAATCGCATGAAATTTTCAGTTTGCCAAGTACTGTGATGGGACAGGCAGAGGACAGACTGGCTCACTTTACAAGGGAGAACCTGGAGGCAGGAAATAGGCACAGGTTTTAAGCAAGTCCCAACTCCTACTGGAAGATTCCACTAGATTGTAAAGCTTCAAGCTCTGTCATCCCAGGCCACAGGAGTGATCTTGTCTTCCGGGACCACCAGGGCAGTGACCTCCACCTCTGCACCCAGGACCCTTGGCCCAGGGTGGCAATGACAGCACCATCAACCTTTTTCTGTAGGATAATGCATGTTCACAGCTAGCTGTCACTATTGGCTTGGACCTGGAAGTGCCACAGTCTTCTCTGCTTCCCATTTCTGTCCCTTTCCAGCATAGCTGGCAATGCTTCTGCTGGTGTAATGCCTTCTCTATTTGTGGCTTCTTCTGAGATGAATGAATGGACCCATAAATCCCAGCTCATGCTCTAGTGCACTGGTTCTCAACCTGTGGGTCACAACCCCTTTGACAAACCTTTATTTCCAAAAATATTTACATTATGATTTATAACAGTAGCAAAATTATGGTTATAAAGCAGCAACAAAAGTAATTTTATGAGTGGGGGTTACCACATGAGGAAATGTGTTAAAGGGTAACAGCATTAGGAAGGTTGAGGACCACTGCCCTAGCACATTTTCACCAGAAACCTAAACCCATCAGTAAAAGCGGCTATGCTGGCACACTCTAGAAGATTATCTTCCACTTAGCAATTGTTGACTAAACCTTTGACTAAAGTGTTCCTAACCACTCTCCAGCCTCCAAGTAAAAACCTTTAAAAATTACATTTATTCATTTATTCAGTTGGTTTGTTTCTCTCTCTCTCTCTCTCTCTCTCTCTCTCTCTCTCTCTCTCTCTCTCTCTGTGTGTGTGTGTGTGTGTGTGTGTGTATGAGCTTGCATGCACATTGCCATGGCATGTGTCTGGAGTTTAGAGGACAACCTATAGAAGTTGGTTCTCTCCTTTCAGCATGTGGGCCCTGGGAATTAATCTCAGGTTAATTTGTTAGACTTGGCAACAAGAGCCTTTATCTTACAGGCCCAAACATTTCTTTTTAAACTTAAAAATAATTAGAAAAAGATATTGATAATTTCTTTCAAAATATACTTTAAGACTTTATACTATCTCAACACACACACACGCACATGTGTGCATTCTTATGTGTGTGCACCCCCCCACACACACACTCCTTTTGCTCCAACACACTAGCTAGAATCATCTTATCTTCCCTTTAAAGACCGTCTCAACTCATGGTCTTCTACTGTCACGCATGTTGGTTGATAGGGTGTGACTCAATTCAATAATAAAATTATGTCTATCATTAATGATCAGTTTGGAATGGCTATTTTATTTTTGATAGAAAATATAACTGTGTATCTTTTAAAGTGTAAGTATTTTCTTCATATATATTTTTGTTTCTGAACTATCTGGAAGTTAGTTACAGACATCATGGCACATTAGTCCTTATTTACCATGTTGCTCCTAATATAGAACATTTCTTCTATCTGTTAGATCATAGCTATATCTAAGAAAACTGATCAGTCAAGTTCAATTCAGCTGTTTAATCCATCCATTTTCTTCTCACTTGTGTGTTGTGGGATAGCCACCAGAGAAGACTGCTCAGGCATGGGTTTAAGCCAATAAGTCATTATTAGCTGGCCAGAGGCTACACTAGGTGTTTGGGATTCCAGCATAGCACCGAGCCTTTCTCAGGGTGAGCTTTTAAGCACAAACACCGTATCCTGGGTTGACAGAACAGTGAGCTAGATGCAGAACTACAGAAGCCATAAAGCAAGGTTAGTACATTTAAAAACTTTCCCAGAACTATGCACTTTGATGGATTAGGTCTTTGTTTTCATTTTGGCTGGTGGTGCTGTCTACATGCTGAGTTTTACAGCCTGAATGGCACTTCCAATATGGAGTCAGTTGTGCTAAGGTCTGGGGCCCTGTTACATGTGAGTGTACCTGTGGAGAAGAAAAGCTGGTGTTGACTGTCTTCCCCTATCTCTCTACTGGTAAGATAAGGTACCAGTTTGATTTCTAATGCTGTGATAAACACCATAACCCAAAGCAACTTGGGGAGGAAGGGAATTATTAGGTTTACAAGTTAGACTTCATCATCCAAGGAAGACAGGACAGGATCTCAAGCAGAAACCTGGAGATAGGAACTGAAGAGGAGACCATGGAGGAACACTGCCTCCTGACTTGCTCTCAATGGTTCACTTAACTTGCTTTTTTTTTTTTTTTTTTTTCACACAACCCAGGACCACCTGCCCAGATGTGACACTGCCTTCGGTGAGCCATGCCTTTTGCTGGAAGCCATTATAAGGAAATGGAAGAAAAAGACTTTTGTTCTTTGCCTTCTTGTTCCTGCCATGCTAGTAAGTCCATTGCTTCACCAGCATTGGCGCCCACTTCTTCAGAATTCCAGCATCTACTGAAGACCAGCTGAGACATCCAGCCTCACAACTAAGATCCAGAATCTACTGAAGACCAGCTGAGACATCCAGCCTCACAACTAAGAAATGACTGGATTACTGGACCTTCCAATCATAGGAAGCCATTGTGGGAGTAGCTGGACAACAGCCTGTAAGTCATCCTAGTAAATCATCTCTCTGTGTGTCTCTCTCTGTGTCTGTCTGTCTGTCTGTCTCTCATATCTAACTTACATTAAGTAGATAAAAAACTAACCAGTACATTCTATAATATATTGTGGTGGTTTGAATAGGAATGGCTCCCATAGGCTCATAGGTTTGAATGCTTGGTCACCAGGGAGTGGCACTATGGGAGGTGTGGCCTAGTTGGAGGAGGTAGGATCTTGTTGGAGGAAGTGTGTCACTGGGAGTGGGTTTTGAGGCTTCAAATGCTCAAGCCAGATCCAGTGTCTACCTCTCTCCTGTGGAGTTGAGCTACCTCTCCAGCACCATGTCTGCCTGTGTGTCATCATGCTACCCAACATGCTGATAATGAACTAAACCTCTCAACCTGTAAGCAATCCCCAATTAAATGTTTTCCCTTATAAGAATTGTCCTGGACATGGTGTCTCTCCACAGCAAAAGAACATTGACTAAGACATGTATTGCACATCTATTTTTCCTCTTAAGTGAGTTACCTATTCACAGATCCTATTTATTTTACATAGATTTAGTATTTACATGATATATAGTATATATATATCATATAAATATATAAACATATATACCTATATATAGTACTTAGAAATGTCAATTTATTGTATTTTTGCAATATCTTTCTGGTTTATTGTTGACTTTAAATTTTTGTTTCTTTTTTAAGGTGTAGACATTTAAATATTTTTGCATACAGAGTCATACAATTAAAATTTTCAATGAATACCAGATTACCTCCTTTAAATTAAAATATATATTCTCTTGTAGACATTTGATAAGTATTTGTTTCAGGAAATAATGATTGGCCTTGGGGTCAGAGTTTTGAGATTGTATCATTTCATTATGGGGAAATGTGGAGAGGAGTTGAGGGAACAAAAATTCACCTGGGAATGTTCCAAAGAAAGCATCGAGGAAGGAGGCTTGGTGAAGAACTAGGCTTAGAGTGCTTGGACAGTTGCATGTGTGAACAAAAACTGTAAGGTTTGCTAAGCTGGCAGTGACAGGTGATGTTTCAAACTAGACATTTGGACTTTGCTTCTTCTGATCCTTGTACTGTCCTTGCTATTTGCCAGCATCTCCATCCGCTTAGCACCACCATTTAGTGATAGCCGAGTCACTCACTTTCAAAGGCTCCTGGAAGAAGTCTTCCATTTTGGGAAGGGGGTTCTTAGAGTACAGAATGCTGTGTTTATTAAGCTTCAGGATTTCTTAAAAGGCAGGACAGAATGAGGAAGGGGCCATACATGCAAAGGATTGTATACCACATCTTTACTGAAGGTCGTATTTGTTCCATTGTTTACCAAATATACTTGTAGTAGAATATTATTTTAAGGTGTGTTACTTTTGTTTATGTTGCATTTGTTCAACTCTGTAAAGCTGTGTTACTTTGCCTGTCTAAAACACCTGATGATCTAATAAAAATCTGGACAGCCAATAGCAAGGCAGGAGAAAGGATAGGTGGGGCTGGCAGGCCAAGAGAATATATAGAAGGAGAAATCTTGGAGGAGAGGTCTAGGAGTGAGAGAAAGAGGGAGGACTCTAGGGGTCAGCCATCCAGCTACACATCAAGCCACGGAGTAAGTAAGATTTACAGAAGTAAGAGAACAGGAAAAGCCCCCAGGCCAAATATAGCTGGGTTAATTTAAAGTTAGAGAAAGCTGGCAAGAAACTAAGCCAAGCTAAGGCCAGGCATTCATAATTAAGACTAAGCCTCCGTGTGTGATTTATTTGGGAGCTGGGTGACGGGCCCCCAAAAAAGAATAAAAACAAATAATCTGTGCTTTGGTGGTGCACGCCTTTAATCCCAGCACCTGGGAGGCAGAGGCAGGCAGATCCCTGAGTTCAAGGCTAGCCTGGTCTACAAAGTGAGTTCCAGGACAGCCAGAACTGTTACACAGAGAAACCCTGCCTCGAAAAATTAAAAAAAGGAATAAAAACAACAACATATACCTCACAAATATTTCCATAAAACTAGCTTCGTGTAAAATACTAGAAAACACTTATGCTTGTCAGTGTTTAAGCCTAAGTTTTACTAGCCTCTCTGCCAGGTTTCTCTTTGCTTTCCACTACTTTCATTGAAATCAGTGATGTATGGATACACCCTTAATGGTGCAGAGTTTCATGTCTCAGGGTCTACCAGAAAATTGTCCGTGATGATTCCTTGGGTTTTCTAGAGATTGGTTTTCACTGGCAGTTTGAACACAAGTTGCCCTAAAGTCAATTGCTAGTTAGTGACCCAAGCCTCAATCTCGGCTGTGGGTTTTCCATTCTAATGAGAATCACTGTGATGAAGGAGCAGTGATTTGAATAAACAAACATTTACTGAGTACCAACTGTGTGCAAGACCTAGTCATGCCGTTGTTGTTCGATTTGTTTGAATAAAATGCTATGTGTGCACCGATGCAGGAAACAGAGGCAGGCAGGGTAGGAGAAAGCTTGGAAAGTTTTCAAGATTAATTAGCATGAAGGTGGGGCATTTGGGATAGCTGGCACCAGATAGTAATCAACAGTACTAATTATATGCTCATATTAAATCAGTTATGGTGGATGGATTGGACTGGGTGAGCCAGGGTGGGGAAGGCTGCCGCAGCTGTTCTTTGCTCCTCCTTAAGACATATTAACAGAGGACATATATTTTCATCTGCTGGTGAATTTTATTCTGTTGGAATTTTTCTTAGAAAAAAAGTGACCCCTATTTTTCATTTATAGTAGAATGAACTTGTGAATGAACTTTACAGACATAAAAATCATCTGCTCAGTCGAGACAGTGTTTTCTTATTAGGTAGATGGGACATTGCCGGGGACCTTGAGGCACTAGCTTTAAATGGTGTGGCTTCGTTGCTAGAGGAGAAGAGTCCCTAATGTGGTCCAGTCATCATTATCCCTACTGGGAAACGAGGTGCTGTTTGGAGTTGAGTAGACTGGCTGGGGAGTCAACAATGGGTTTCCAAGTCTTTGAGCAAGACCCACCTCAGCAGTTTGTCCTGGCAGGTTCATGTAAGTGCTGTGGTGAAGCTAGTGTGGCCTCGCTCCAGTTCCACTTGAGCTGGTTTCTCTTTATTAATCACACTTTGTATTGTACCTTAGCCTGAGGGCACTAGGGAGATACTCATGCCATTGCAGGGACACTAGTTCAGTTCCACTATGTTTCAGGCGCATGATCAGCATTCAGTGTATTTAGTATTTATCATTCTGGCATAAGACATAAAAATAAAGAGCATCTCTCTCTTCTTAAAAACAAACAAAACAAACTAGCTAAGTTTTTTTTTTTTCGACAAAAGGTCACATACAATATTCTGTCCTCCACATTCTCTGTAAATTGTTATGGAGATCTTCAGTTTATCAATCCTGTAGGATTAACCAGATTTGGGTTAAAATGTATTTGTCGAGCATAATTTCATGGGTTGTGTGAGTCTGTATACAAAGGGGTCGGATGCTTGGTTCTCTTTTGTTTTACTAGCTTCCCTTGATTATATTTGTCTAAATCTTTCAAAATCATTAGAATTTATGAAGTGTTATGTTGATTCCCTCTTTAAAAACAAAATTGATGGCTATTTAATAGAAAGGGAAACTTTCTCTTATCAATTATCTGGTTACCATGAGATAGTTTATATGGGAAAGTCAATATAAATGCTTAAGTTGGGCATGAAATCAAGGATACTTCCCCTCTCACTGAGCAACACTCAGAACCTAGACTAGGGCAGTTTTCAGATGAACAAGTTATTGTTATTTGTTTCAACTAATTAATATGTTTTAGCTAATTAATATCATTTAAATAAATTTGAGACTAGTAAAATGAAAGTGTGCTGATTAGTATTTTGTCAAGTTGATACAAAGTCATCTGGGAAGAGGAAGCTCAATTAAGAAAATGCCTCCTTCCAGTTGGCCTGTAGGGGGCATTCCTTGATTAATGATTGATGTAAAGAACCTACTTCATTATGGGTGGTGCTACCCTGGGGTAGGTCATCTTGGGAAGTAGGAAAAAAGGTAGCTACCATGAGCCATGGAAGCTAAAGACTTACGAGAAGATGGTCACCCTGTCCTGTAGAGATCAGAGGAAGCCCTGAGTGAATGTGTGTTGCTCCCATGAGCACAGTTATGTCAAGGACCCCAATGTCTCAGACCTATGGAAATGGTAAAGGCCTCCTCTGGTCCAAATGTGAATGTTGACAGTGTGTGGCAAAGCTGTCAACCACAGCTTCCTCCTCTGGGTTGATGGTAGGTCCCCACAGAGACCTCCTACCCAGGTCAGCTAAACCTGCCTCCAGCTGTGTTCAATAAACCCATCTCTTTATTTGGCTGTATACAGTAAACCTGTATCCTCAATCCAGATGTATAAAATAAGGATGCTGAGGTTCTGGGATGCAGTTGGTCCCTCCATCAGGGTGAGCACCACCCACCTTATCTTGTTCTGTACCTGTGTCAGTGTGTCTGTCCTTTCTCCATTCCCTCCTCGCCCCAGTCAGGTTTCCAGGACAATGCTGCAAAGAGATGTAGGCTGGACCCTGCTGCTGACTTATGTCCTGGGCTGGCTAGTTCTATGTTGATTTGACACAAACTAGAGTCATCAGAGAGATGACTATTCTTAATCTCTCAATCGAGAAAATGCCTCCATAAGATCGGGCTTCAGGCAAACCTGTAGGGCATTTTCTTTATTGGTGATTGATATAGGCGGGCCCAGTCCATTGTGGGTGGGGCCACCCCTGAGCTGGTCATACTGAGTTGATTAAGAAAGCAGGCTGAGCAAGCCAGTAAGCATCACTTCTCCATGGCCTCTGCATCAGTGCCCACCTCTAGGTTTCTGCCCTCACTGCTTTTGATGATGGACTATTATATGGAACTGTGAGCGAAATTAACCATTTCATCCCCAAGTTGCTTTTCTTCATGGTATTTCATCACAGCAATACTAACCCTAACTAAGACATGGCCTAGAGGCAGAAGCAGGGTACATGAGAGCATGGATATTGAAGGTACTGTGAGGTTGGCATGACTAGATAGTATTTTAGGAAATACTTGACTTCAGATTAGGAAGAAATGTGCATGTGGAGGGACTGTGGGAGATTTTATAAGAACAGTGAGATTTAAACTTAAGGTATTGAATTGTCTTGGTAGAGCGAGGGGGTAGGCAGTTTGGTGAGACAGAGGGATGGATCACAGCCATTAACTGAAGCAATATATGTAAATGCACAGAAGCTAGCTGAGCCTCTGGTAGAAACCTAACATGGTTGTTATAGCCAGACTTAGGCCAGAGTGTGGCAAGAAGGATGCCAAGTGAGACTCTGGGGGACTTGGAAGGAGTTTGGTATGGGGAGAAATCAGACCCCAGGTGGGTGACAGGGAGAGGAGGCTGGGGTTAATCCTAGACAGTTCTGCAATTTGACATTCCAGCTTCTCCCAGGTCTTCTAGGAAAATTGAAGAAGTAACTCAAACCCCATATTTCAGGGATATTTGCATTTTCATAGGAATCAAACTGGTAAGTTACAGTTGGATGTGTCCAGTTGATGGACAAGTATCTCAAGTAAGATGGGAGCCTGGTGGCCTTTTAAAGCTATAGGTCTGGTTCAAATCAGGCGTCTTTAACAACCAGACAATCCAAGTACTGGTGCTTCTTTCTTTCTTAAAGCCAGTACTGGTGTGGCAGGGGTACTAGAGGGCATCTAGGGAATCCTGAGCTCATTCTCTGAGATGGACAAAGAATTCAAATTCTGGGAAAGACTGAAGAGAAAGCCCCAGAGAAAGCTAAAGTAAAAACTGCCCCTTTGGGAAGGCCCTCAACTGACTCTGCTTGAGTGGGGCCTCTAGATCCTCCTCTTTCCCGCATTGGTCCTGTTTAGATACCCACCCCGTGCCTTTCCCCCTTCCTCCTTTAATGTCCTTTGGGAATAAGAAGTGCCATCTCAGGGAGTCAGTTTTTCCTTTTGCTCTTTACCTATTTTCCTAATTCTCCCTCACTGGGGATTGAACCTAGGGCCTCATTCATGGCAGTCAAATGCACTACCACTGAGGCATAGCCCCAGTGACCCAAACTTACTGTTAGCTGTCCTTACCAGGTCATTCCCAAATAGCTATTTTTAAAACCTCTCCTGCCTGTTTCATCTCAGAAAGGACACTAAAGCATATAGACATAAAGTTTCTAGAAAGCATGTTAAATGGTAAGAGCAAGTACATGCAATCTTATAGATGAGCTAGATCTCCTGACTTTTCTATTCCATCAAAAGCCTTTCTGGGGAACCTGGAATGATATGATTGGAAAGTATTCCCCATTTAAAATTTTTTCTCCTTGATAAGCCTAATAGACCATTCAAGTGCCTTTGGATGTTGAAGAGAGAAAGCATGGTGGATGCCTGTGATATGTCATACAGATCCATACATTTTAACGCAAAGGTGAATCTGCTAAGATTATTAAGATGATTTGCCTGAGTTAAGTATAGTGCTGAAAAGTCTTTTGGCCATTAAAAGACAGATTCTGGTCAGGACTCTGATAGATCCCCACCAAACCAGGCAGGGAGAGAAATTCCAGTGGACATTCACCTACTGTGGAAGGACAAGTCTTCCCGGGACTGTGGGCCAGTGCACTGTGCGCTGAATGGGAGAAAATATCTGGTGTGGAATGCACACCCTGGCTCTGTTCCCTCTTCTGCAGGCTCTGGTTCCTTCACCCGCCAAGCACATTGTTGATCCTGACTCTGCCACCGCCATTCACCTGCAGGGCAGTTTCCTTTGAAGGTCTGTTCCTCCACTTGTTATGGGTCCCTGGCGGGGTGGTGGCTCCTCAAAACCACATTTGCTGGTTATCATGCATGCGGTAGTCACCCTGTCTTCTCTCTACCCCCACATAGTCTTATCTTCCTTCACAGCCCTCATCCCTAGTTGTTTGTATTCAAGTGCCCATTAGCATGTAGCTGCAAGGGGGCCAGGGCTGTCTGTCTGCACAGTGTCTACCCGTCAGTACATCAGAAAAAAAAATGTGGCTGAATCCATCTGCTTGTTCTTGCTCCTAAATTAGACTATCAGGGACAGGACTAGTGACCTCATGTGGTGATATTTCATTTGTATGTTAATAAATAAAGTTTGCCTGGAGATCAGAGGACATAGCCAGAGATAAACAAAAGTCAGGCAGTGGTAGCACACGCCCTTAATCTGATCACATGGCCAGCAGAGTCTCTGTGTGTTCAAGGCCACACTAGGGAACAGCCAAACGTGGTGACACATGCCTTTAATCCCAGTACCAACCATAGAGACCTGGAGGTCTGTACAGACAGGCAGTGACAAGGAAGTGAGGTAGCTGGGCCAAGAGCCAATGAGAAGGCAGAACAGCAAGGTAATAAAGGTGCAGTTTAGACAGGAAGAAGCACTCACTTGGGAAGCTACGGTGGCGTGGTGAGCTAAGGTTAGCTGGTGGCTCTCACTATTTTCCTGATCTCTATGGCTTTCACCCCTATATTTGGCTCGGTGTTTGTTTCTTATTTAATAAGACTGTTCAGAAATTCATCTACAACCTCAGCTTACCAGGTCAGAGCCCTCTTGTTACTCTAGCCTCTGTCGTTTCTGTGGGGGGCATGGATGACAGTCCTTGAACCAGTCTCCATTGTTCTGAGTCAGTGTGGGTCTTTGCTACCTAACACTTGGCGCATTAGCTGCTGCTCAAATGGAAACAACACTGCAGTGTCCCACACTCTGTCCGGACACATCTGACACCCAGGAGGTTCCAGCAGACTGCAGCTAGACCGGTCCTGTGTGTGACTCAAGCAGTTAGCCACATTACATTTTAGTTCACACTTGTTCTGTTCCTGCAACTCCCACCTGACTCTAACTAGGCTAGTTTGGGGCAGGTTGTTTTCTGCCTTCCCCCACACCACCCCCTTCCTCTCTCTTGTCTATTGTATGCCCTCACTTTGATGATGTGGTCAGTTCCATCTGTGCTCTGCACAGTTTATTCCACCATCACAAACACTTCTGTTTAATGTGCATGAATTTTTAAGATAATTGGATCTTTATACTATCATTTACAGTTAAGGGCAACCCCCTGAAGGTTTTGGAGAGATAAAGGTTGGGAATAGCTAGTGTAAAAGCAGAGAACTGGGATTCATCCAATACCATGGCTACTGGAAAGGAGTGCAACTTAAAGACTGTCTCCAGGCCGAGGAAAAACCATTATAGAGAATAGATAAAAGCCAAAGAATCTGAATTGACTTTTTAGGAACATATACCTTAAATATTAAAGTGGTTTCGGTGCTTTCCCAGCCCTAAAGTTTCCCTTCAACTTTTTAAACCTATGAAAATGTGCAATACCAGTAAACACTAAGCATTTTGTTTAAATATTAAACTTTAAAGTGTTACATCAATTTTTAATGTGCAAGCTATCCTTGAAAGGCTCCACTAAACTGCTCTTCCCCTTCAGAAAAACACTTGCGGGGCATCAGCCAAGCTCTCCGATTACAGGGGAAAGGCCACGTGCTTCAGGCACTCCGAGGAACATCTCTGGGAAGACAATATGTGGATACACACTTCGCATCCCTTACAGTCTCCATTTCCAAGACTGCTTTAACCAGTCATGTGTCAGGAAGCTGCAGCCCCAGGAACTTCTTTAGTCAACAGTTTAGTCAACGATTGCTGAGTGGAAGAGAATCTTCTAGAGTCTGCCAGTATAGCAGCTTTCACTGGTGGGTTTAGGTTTCTGGTGAAAATGTGCCAGGGCAGTGGTTCTCAACCTTCCTTTAATACAGTTCCTCTTGTTGTGGTGACCCCCAATCGTAAAATAGTTCTCGTTTCTACTTCAGAACTGTAATTTTGTTACTGTTATGAATAGTAATATAAATACCTATGTTTTCCAGTGGTCTTAGCTGACCCCTGTGAAAGGGCCATTCCGACCACCAAAGAGGTTGTGACCCACAGGTTGAGAGTCACTGTGCTAGAGGGAGAATGGCACATGTCATCTAATGAGTTACTACACAATTTGAAGTGGGAGTTTTGGGCCATCTGGACTGTCTGGGTTATATATTATCATAGGTGTTCCATGTTCTTTGTGGTTACATTACTGGTAAGGACCTAAAGTGATTGGGACAGGGATTTGCAGAAAGGTGGGTGTGAATACGGAAGTTGGTCTCAGGTAGGACCACCCTACCTGATGATAGAGTGGTGTTGTTTTAAGTGCTGTGACACTGTAAGGGAAATGCCTCTGATAATGAGCTTAAACAAGAAAAGGTTAACATTGTGCATGGCAGCACATGTCTGTAGTCCCAGGATTACAGAAGCAGGATGATTGTGATTTCAAGGTCTGCCTGTGGTATATACTAATTTCCAGGTCAGTTAGACTAATTTACAGATTCACAGATACTGTCTTAATACTGAGAGAGAGAGAGAGAGAGAGAGAGAGAGAGAGAGAGAGAGAGAGAGAGAGAGAGAGAGAGAGAGAGAGAGAGAGAGAGAGAGAGAAAGAGGGACAGAGAGAAAGGCAGAGAAAGAAACAGAGAGAGATGGAGAGAGAAAGAAACAGAGAGATGCAGAGAGACAGACACACATAGAGACACACAGAGAGACACAGAGAGAGACACACATAAAGAGACACACAGAGAGAGACATGGAAAGAGAGAGACAGAGACAGGCACAGACACAGATAGACAGACAGACAGAGACAGAGGCAGAGAAAGAAACAGAGAGATGGAGAAAGAAATAGAGACAGACTCACATAGAGAGAGGCACATAGGGAGAGACACATAGAGAGATACACAGAGAGATAGATACACACACAGAGAGACAAACTGAGAGAGACACAGAGAGATACAGAGAGAAACAGACACACACACACACACACACAGAGAG